>CAUYSK010006129.1:0-24164 GCA_963575035.1 Avahi laniger
TGTTTATTCATTGAGAGCCTCCATTTTAATCATTCCCTCTCTTTTTCTACTTCAGCAATGTCTTCACTTGTCCTTAATTACTTATCTTAAAGCTTAACCTCAGGAAATGACTGATAAAGTCATTATCACTGAATTCCAAAACCTCATAAAAATAAATTGCTAACTCCTTTATGGGATATTTTAGTTTCCTAATGAAAAAATTATTTACACTAATTGGGAAATTGTTCCAATGATAATATTTCAGGTATAAGTAAGGTCAGAGAGAAGAAGGTAGTATAGAAAATCCAGGAATGATAGAATGCAATTACTTTGTATATAAGATAATTATAACTGAAAACCAAACAAACAAATGAACAAAACCAAACAAAAAACTAATTCTGGGAAATTCCAGGGCAATTAATTTATTGTTAATCATGTATTTTATTTTTATCAAAAGAGATAACTTCTCAATTTTTATTTCCACTCCAAAAATAACTGAAATTTGTGCTAGAAATCTGGTTCATTCTTTTTACAAGTTTTAAGTAAAATATTAAGTGAAATTGGATCACAATCTCTCACACTCAGTTCAGATATCTTTGCCAAAAATTATATTTATTTTTGTAAACCAGAGAAGTTGTATACTTTTTAATCCATCAAACATCTATCTGATGTTAGAAAGCAGATGTGGAGAACTACATGAATTTTACTATTTGGAAATTGTGAGGGGCAATAAGCCAGAGAAAGTTTTACAAAATAGTATACATGGAAATTTTCAAGAAATTTCCCTGGATTTAAAAAAAATACAAAATCTGCTACATTTTATGACAATTTCTAAATAGTCTATCAAAATGTATATGTGTATTTGTAAGAATCTATGTTTTACATGTCATTAATGGACTAATGTGCATTAATTTCTCACAACCTTAATTGGCTTGGAAAACTGAAATATTAATAGGAAAGGTAAATGCATTGGTTGAGATGTTTTAGTTGATAGTAAAATTAATGTATAACTCCAAATATAAAACTCTAAATAGTTTAAGCAACAAAGAGTTTTGGCCACTGAAAAGGTAAAAGAATGGGGTCAGGCTGGCTTCCCACATGGTATCAATCTATGTACGTTTCCCATGCTCAGAAATAGAGATAGAAAACCTCCCTCTTCCTCCCCACTACTGAAACATTATAGCACTCTGCTCTGATCCCACCTATGCTCAGGGGAATATTAAGCTATTAATCACTTCTGAGCTATGCAGTGTGTGAAAGAAATGAGATTATTTAATTGCCTTAACAAATGAAGATTCTTACAGAACTTGGTAGATGTGAAGACTGGAATATAACTGGGAGGCATGCGACGCAGATGTGGGTGGAGTGGGCTATACCGTGTCTAACACAGGTGGTGTGGGTCTCTAGAGAAGAGTGGAGCTGACAGAAGGTGGCAAGGGGGTAGAAACAAAAGCATAGCCCTGAGGAAATGGAAGGATTGTTCTGATCTTGTTCTCTGAGGTACAGGTTAGGGAACCCTGAAAGCAAAACTGAATGGCTCTGAGAAACAAGCAAGATTCTTTTTGTTTTAAAGATCTCATTTGTCATTAAAAGTCATGTGCAGCCTCAATCAGTGACTGCACTGTGAAAACAGCCCTGAGAGGATTATAATCATCTTTAATGTGTTATGAAGGGGTGGGTCTCGCTACACTTTTGTGTAGTAATTTATTACTACACAAAAACCCTCAATTTTCATAAAAGGTAATTAAAGAATGACTTTTTTATTTTTAAATAATTTTCACTTGAAAAGTATTAACCATTAAAATTATAAAGGATGTATGGTAATAATGACAGCTAACATTTGTTGAGTGCTTACTATGTCAAACAATTTGCAGTATTTTATATGTATTATCTTTCTTACTCCTCACAACAGCCTGATGAATTAGGTCTTCCATCACATGTTTCTCTTTGATTCATTGCTGTATAAGACACACTTTGTTGGTGTACAGATTTATATGTTCATATAGTCATAATCACATTCCAGTCAGAAGTCTCGTTATCCCAAAATGGTTTCTCATGCCTCTTTGGAATCAATCCTCTCGCCTCTCCCCCATAGCTCACTGTTACATCTGATTTGTTTTATATCCTTATGCTTTTCTCTTTTCCATGATACCATATAAATAGAATCATTCATCATATAGCCTTTTTTTTTTTTTTAGATTTTTTTTCATCTTGCATAATGCTTTGAGATTTATCCATGCTGTTGCAAATTATCCACAGATGTATTGGTAATTCATTCCTTTTTCATTCTTGAATAATATTATATGGCAGCACCAGTTTGTCCATTCACAAGTTAATGGGCATTTGGTTTGTATTTTGGTGACTATGAATAAAGCCAGAGTAAGATTTTATGTGAGATTTTGTATGGATATATATTTATTAAAATATGTTTCATGTATCTTGGGATATTACCTGTAAGTGGGACCACTGAGTTGAATAGGAGGTCTATGCTTCATGTAAGAATGAGAAAACCAAGCAATTAATAGGTTAGTTTTACATATTAATTAGCAGAACTCAGATTTGAACAAAAGACATCTAGCCTCAAATTGCATGGTTTAACTACCACCCCCACAGACTTGGTCTAAATAAATCATTTTAAACAATGATTAAAATAAATAACTGCTTTGCTTTTAGATTGATTCCCCTTTTTCCTCTGATTATAGCTTTATAAAAGAAAAGGCTACCAGGGACCAGGGTTTAATCTTTTGTGGTAGATCTTGCTCTCGGTACTTTTTTTTTTTTCTTAATTAAAATAAGTTACTTTAATGTGAAAGGACGTTTTAAGATCTTTTTTCTAATATCTGAAATTAAACATTCCCTTTGTTTATATATAAGACCAACATCTTCTCTAGAGCAAAACATACATACACACCCTTCTCTGTGAAACCTTCTCTCTCTCTACTTGGCCACCTCAAATTTGGAAACTACTTCTTTCCCAGAATAATGAAGTCAAAAAAAGTCCTTAGATATCTTTGGGTCCAAAATCCTCACCTTACAAATGAGAAAATGAGTGTCTTTTGTAAGGTTTCTTAGTAAGTCCATAGCAGAACTGACATAAAAGTGAGGATTTCTGCAGGACTCCCAGATTAACTATTCTGCTGTAAGTCTTTTGTAGTTACTACTCTTAAATTCAGCATAAGCCAATCCAATTAATATTTTATTAATATCTACAAATATGATATTAACTTTTGATTATTTTGAAAAATACCACCGCTTTCATCATTACTACCATCCTGTAATAATGTTACATCAGTAACTCAACTATCAGTATCATAACATTAGTTATTTACACTTTCTGAGCTTGTCATTTCTGGAGAGGGCACTTTTAGTTTCACAGTAATTGCCATTAAATGTTCTGAAACTCCTGAGCTAGCTTTTTATTTCTTTTATCATAATACCTCAATCCAACCAACTGTGACATGATCTAGCCTGTTCGTTTATAAGACAGCAGGCTACATCTACTTCCAATGATTAAAAATTCTGCATTTCAATTTATTTTTAACTTGTCTTAGGAAATATTTGGAAAAGGCAAATGTTACCACTCTCAATTTATGAGCTTCTTTTTTTAATACTCCTTTCCTTTTCCTAGTTTTTCCTATTATTCTTCCAAAACTTATCCATTACTCCTACAGCCAGCTTTTGATTCTGTTGAAAAATTAATCACTACTAAGTTTTACCCAATGAAAACTTAATTGCTAACATTTCCCCCACTCTAACAATATTTGTATATTATTTAATAATTTTTAAAGCAGGAAAAGATTTAAAATTCCCTAAAGCATTAAAAACAAAATTAAATTTATAAATAAATCATTGATAACCTTGGCTAATGTTCCCTCAGTAGAAATCCTTACATGATAAATATAAGTAAATATTGGGCTTTTAAGGCTAGTTTTGCTCCTGTTTATTCTGGTTGTCATCCACCCATTTATGGAAGATTCCTGGGAAAATTTACACAACTTTAGCTTAATTATCTGTTTACCAGCAGCCTAAACTCTCTTTCCTTTACTTTTGTGCATTTTAAGGTATTCTGAATCTTCTTTATTAAAAAAAAAATACATAAACTAAGCCAGCACTATCTGGACTAGGGTAGGTTTGATACTTAATATTTATTTCTTTCTTAATCTTTATTTTGCCCATGGTTGTGTTAAAAAGCGATTATAACAGAACCACAACATATGTGCTTCAAGTCAGGGTTCAGCAAATTGAGAGAGATTTTTTTTGAATTTGGGGTCACTGAGTTTCTGGTAATTCCAGAAATGCTTTAACACTTTTGTTAGAGCTAATACATTGGTCAGGGAAACTTATTTCTCTTCTTTCTCTTCATGGATCTTTTGTTTATGTAGGGTGATAGTTTCTCAGTTTGACTTCCCATTTAGGGGTTAAGACAGTGCATCTTAATTGGTGGTAGGTGGCAAATGTCTTCAGAAGATTATAACCTGCAGCTTGCTTGGGAATTTGTTTTGCTACTGACGCTTCCTTAACTTCGTTTACTGTCTCTGCTATACTCAAAAACTTCATGTCTGTGAATAAAGTGGACCTGAGTTCATTGTATCTACTGTTTAACTTCTTAACTATATACAAATCAATAAATTAACTAGTATATAACACAAGATGCCTATATGGTCAGCACTGAGATAATCATAAAAAATAAGTGACTTGTTAGCTGGTATAACACTATATAAATTTACACTATATGAACATTGCACTGTGAACAACAATCCTTTACATAGTGCCTTACCTAAGATAATTAAGTGATTACAAAGCACTCACAGAGCTACTGTTATGTGTAATAATTAGAATAGTAATTACATGACCTGTATGTACACCTGTCTAGTCACCACGAATGATTTACGAGCATTGTCTCATTTAATCTTTACCAAGATGCCAAAATATTATGCATTATATATTGTAATATAATGATAATTTATCAAAATATAATAGTATCATCCCCATTTAAAGGACTAGATATTTGTGTCCCCCTCAAAATTCGTATATTGAAACCTTAACCCCCAGATTTATTGGTGTTTGGAGATAGGGCCTTTGGAAGGTAATTACATTTAGATGAGGCCATTAGATGAGGACAGGGTCTTCATGTTGGGATTAGTATCATTATAAGAAGGGACCAGAGACCATATTCTCTCTCTCTTGCTCACTCACTTTTTTGCCATGTGAGGATACAGCAATAAGGCAGCCATCTGTCAGCCAGTAGATGACTGCCTTCTTGAGGGCCTTCACCAGAACTCACTATGCTTGCCTCCTAATCTCAGACTTCCCAGCCTGCAATCCTGCAGAAAAAAACTTTGTATTGTTTAAGCCATGCCCCATGGTATTTTGTTATACGTATGAGGAAACTGAGACTAAATAGAAATTGAAAAAGTGTATAAAACTTACATAGATAGTAATAGATTTGGTGGAGAAAGTGTATAGACCTAAGTCTTAATGGATCAAAAGCCATGATTTTTTTTTCTTTCTTTTTTTTTTTTTTTAGCACAGAGGTAGGGAGAGCAGGTGCTAAAGATAGATACAGTAACCCCATAGTCTCCTTCCTAAAATATGCTGTGCAACTTAGTAAGTGCCAAAGTTAAAGATCTCACTGTATTTGTTTATTGATTTATTTTTTGGTCTTCCACATCAGAAGACATCCTAGCAGGGACAAAGATGTGTTTCATATATAAAGTCAACTATTACAGCATTAAAGATATACTATAGAATGCTGGCAATTTACTTTTGCTTGTACCTACACTTGTCCTGTTTTATGCAATACTTATGTCCTGCAGGATAAAATTCTTCCCTTTCTCATCTAGGAAAATTATAGAACATTGTGTAACCATTATCCTTTTCTCTCAACACCACTTTCATGTTCTCTTAAGACACTAGGATTCAAAAACATTTGAGCAGGGAGAAGAAAGAATCAGTGAACTTTAAGGTAGGACAATGGAAATTATTGAATTTAAAGAAGAACAAAAGAAAAGTAAACAGAGCCCAAGGGTCTCTGCAAATGGACCAGCATGTGCATGCATTGTGAGAATTCCAAAAATAGAAGAAAAGGAAAAAAGGAGTGAATATTTGAAGAAATAAAGACTGAAAACTTGCCAACTGTAAAAGATACAAAGATCCAAGAATTTCAAAATACATCAAGTAAGATAAACTCAAGGAGACCCACACTAAGATATTTTATAATTGATTTTTAGAAAGTCAAAGACAGAATCTTAAAAGTAACAAGTAATAGGAGAAGTGACTTATCATATACAAGGAATCCTCAATAAAATTATCAAGAGATTTATCATCAGAAATTTTACAGACCAGAAGGCATTGGGCTAATGTATTCAAAGTGCTAAAAGAATAAAGAAAAAAATCTGTCAACCCCAAATCCTCTATCCAGAAAAACTGTCCTTCAAAGTGAGGAAGAAATGATAGAGAAAACATTCTTGATAAATCAAAGCTGAGGGAATTCATTACCACTAGACCTGCCCTGCAAGAAATTCTCAGGGAAGTCCTGCAGGGTGAAATCAAGGGAAACTAGACAGCAAGATGAAGCCATATGAAGACATAAAGATGTCAATAAAGGTATATACATGGACAGTAATAAAAGGTAGCATTATTATAAAAATAGTTTATAATTTCACTTTTTGATTTCTACATGATTTAAAAGACAAATACATTAAAAAAGTATTAGTCTAAAAGTTAGTTCTATGGTAACTTTAGTTTGTAAATCTACATTTTGTTTTTTACATAACTAAAATTAATTTATATAGGAGGATTATTAGTTTACGTTTTGGAGCATACAATGTATAAGATGTAATTTTGTGACATCAGGGGCTAGAAGAGTTGGGGACAAGGAACAAAATTTTTGAATGTTATTCATGTTGAACTGATACAAATTCAACATAGAGTATTATAACTTTAGGATGTTAAATGTAATCCTCATGGTAACAACAAAAATAATAGCTATAAAATATACAAAACATGAAATGAGAAAGGGGTTTAAACATTTCACTACAAAAATAAATCCAATTAAACATAAAAGGAAACAGTAACCCAGGGTATGAAGGACAAAAAAGGTATGAGGTTTATAGAACAGATAACAAAATGACAGAAGTTTATCCTTATCAGTCATTATTTCAAATGTAAATGTATTAAACTCTCTAATCAAAAGACAGGTTAACAAGACTAAACAAAAACATGATCTAAACATATGCTGATTAGAAGATGCTCAATTTCAATCCAATGCATAAATAGATTGAAAGTAAAATGTTAGAAAAAAATATTCCATGCAAGTGGTAACCAAAGGAGACTAATATAATACAAAATCAACTATAAATCTGAAAAGATTACAATAAACAAAGAATAACACTATATATTGATAAAATGCTCAATAGAACAAGAAGATAAAACAATCAAACATATTGAACCAAACAACAAAATATATGAATCATAATATATGAAGCAAAACTGACAGAATTGAAGGGAAAAATAGAAAATTCTACAACAGTTGGAGATGCTAATATCTCAATCACAATAATAAATGTAATCAGACAGAAGATAAGGAAAAGGAACTTAACAAACTATATCTAAAAGACACACAAAACAATCTAACAACACTGTATCCATTCTTCTCAAATGCTAATGGAAAATTTTTTCAAGATAGATCATTGATTAGACCACCTAGTAGGTTTCAGCATATTTTTTTAAAAGGTAGATATCATACAAAATATCTTCTTTGACCACAATAGGATGAATTTACATATCCACAACAGAAGAAAACAGGAAAATTCACATTCATGGCAATTAACATACTCCTAAACAACCAGTGGATCAAAGCAGAAATCAGAAGGGAAAATAGAGAAGAAACAAAAACACATCATATCAAAACTAATGTGATACAGAAAAAGTAGTACTAAGGTGTTAACTTATAGCCATAAAGATCTCAAATCAACAAACTACCTTTATAACTTAAGGGATAATAAAGTGAAAAACAAACTAAACCCAAAGCTAGCAGAAAGAAAAAAATGCTAAAAATGAGAGCAGAGATAAATGAAACGGAGAATAGAATAATAGATAAAAATCAATGAAAACAAAAATTGATTCTTTGAAAAGAAACAAAATTGACAAATCTTCAGCTATATGCATTAAGAAAAAAAGGAGAAGACTCAAGTTATTAAAGTCAGATAGGAAAGTAGGGATATTACTACTGATTCTGAGGAATAAAGATGGTAAGAGTGGCAACAAATTGAATGATCCAGACGAAATGGACACATTTCTAAAAACACAAAAGCCAACAGAACTAAATCATGAAGAAATGAAAAATCTAAATAAACCTATAACTAGTAAGGAGATTGAATCAGTAATCAAACATCTTCTGACAAAAATTACCTGGACCTGATGGCTTCATTGACAAATTCTACCAAATGTTTCAAGAAGAATTAGCACCAATCCTCCTAAAACTTTTTCAAAAGATTGAAGAGAAAGGGATACTTTCTGACTTATTCTATGAGTCTAGCATTATCCTGATACCAAAGCCAGATAAGGACACTATACAAAAATAAAATTGCAGTCAATACATCTTATAAACATTAATGTAAAAATCTTCAACAAAATACAAGGAAATTCAGCAATATATTGAAAAACATTATATACCATGGTCAAGTTGAATTTATTCCTGGAATATGAGGATAATTCAACACATGAAAATTCATCAATGTAATTAATATACTACATTATTAGAATGAGGAAACAAAATGCATGCTCATCTCAATTGATTCCTAAAAAGCATTTGAATAAAATCAAACAATTTACATGATAAAAACACTCAGTGAACTAATATTAGAAGAAAACTACTCCAATATAATAAAAGCAATATGTGAAAAACTCTCAGTGTACATTATACATTATGGTGAGAGATTGTAAATTTTCAAGAACAAGACAAGGATGCCCACTTTCATCAATTGTATCCAATTTGGCACTGGAAGTTCTATCCAGAGCAAGAAAAAGATGTAAAAGTAGTAGTAAATAATTTCTGTTCACATTGATATGACCTCAGATTTATAAAATTCTAAAGGTTCTATCCAAAAGTTCTTAGAATTGATAAATGAATTCAATAAAGTAGCAGAAGACAAAGTCATCAGACATAAATCAGTTGTGTTTTTGCATACAAACATTGAACAATCTGAAAAGAAAATTATGAAAACAATTTCATTTACAATAGCATCAAAAAGAATAAAATACGCAGTGAGTAATTTAACCAAGGAGGTGGAAGACTTGTACAATGAAAACTACAGAACACTGCTTAAAGAAATTCAAGAAGACAAATAAATGAAAACAAATTTCATGACCATGGTTGAAAGACTTAATATTGGGAAGATGCGTACTACCCTAAATGATCCACTAACTCAATGAAATTCCTATCAAAATTCTAATAATTTTTTTATTTACAGAAATAGAAAATATCTTAAAATTTATATGGAATGTCAATACACCCTGAATAGCCAAAACAATCTTGATAAAAAGAATAAATTTGTGTTCACACTTCCTGATTTCAAAACTTACCATAAAATATTAAGCCCAGAAATTCACACTCAAATGTATGGTCAAACAACTTTTAATGAGGGTGGCAAGGCCATCCAGTGGGGAAAGATGACAACTTTTTCCACAAATGGTCTTGGGAAAACTGGTTATGCACCTACAAAAAAATAAAGTTGGATCTTTTCCCCAAAGCATGTATAAAAATGAACTCAAAGTGGACTGAAGACCTAAAACTATAAAACTCCTGAAAGAAAACATAGAACAAAAGCTTTGCCACATTGAATTTGACAATGATTTCTTGGATATGACACAGAAGGAACAGGCAACAAAAGAGAAAATAGACAAATTGGACTTCATATTTTTTTAAATTGTGTGTTGTAAGATACTATGGACAGATTAAAAAGCCACCACACACAATAGGAGAAATATCTGTGAATCACATATATATTAGGGATTAATATTCAGAATATTTAAAGAACTCCTAAAACTCAACAACAAAAGAAAACAACACAATTCAAAAATCAGCAAAGGACCTAAATAGTCATTTCCCCAAAGAAGATAAATACATGAAAAATAACCTGTCCTAGTCATTTTAGGCTACTATAACAAAGTGCCCTAAATAGGTCAGTTTATAAACAACAGAATGTATTTCTCACAATTCTGGAGGCTAGAAAGTCCAAGATTAAGGCAGATTCAATGTCAAGTGAAGGTTTGCTTTCTGGCTCACAGAAGGTGCCGCCTCATTGTGTTCTCACCTGGTAGAAGGGGTCATGGGTTTCTTTTGGGCCTCTTTCATAAGAGTACTAATTGTATTCATTAGAGTTTTGCCTCCACTACCTAATCACCTCCCAAAGGCATCACATTCTAATACCATAAATTTGGGAGCTAGAATTTCAACGTATGAATTTTGGGGGACACAAACATTCAGACCATAGAAGATGCTCAACATAACTAATCACTAGAGAAATAAAAATAGAAACGAAAACTACAGTGAGATAACATCTCATATCCATTAGGATTACTATTAAAAAAAAAAAAACAAAGTAAGTTACAGGAAGAAAAAATGTAATTGTAAACACTGTGCACTGTTGGTGGGAACATAAAATGATACAGCCACCAGAGAAAGAGTATGGCATTTTCTTAACTTCCTAGATGTAACTATGCTGCTCTAATGGTAGATCCTGTTTTCAACACCTTTCCTGACTGAAACATGTTGGGTAGAACAATATACTTAGTGAATCAAAAAATAAGTTATCATAACTTGGGTGAAAAAAAAAATGCCTTGTATCCTATCCTGATATTCTATATTTTTACTCTACATTTTTAATCCCATATTGTATTAATCCAAGCTTTTGTTATAGTTTTAACATGTATTTGAAATATTTGATGTAAGACTCTATTAACTAAATTGGATGCTCCATTGGGGAAAAAAGAATCTAAATATGGAAGTTTTAGCAATGAAATTTCTAAAAAAAAAATAAAAAGGAATATCCATCATGATTTGGGGATAGGAAAAGATTTTTTTGTACACTGAAATTAGTAACTATAAAAGAAAAGCAGAGACTGTATTTGAAATACAGATATTAGACACAGAACTCACAAGTAGAATACATAAAGAATTTCTAGAGATGCCTAAAGACAGAGAGACAGAGTGTGCTCACCAAACAAAAATAGGGAAAAGACTTAAAAATATATCACAAAACACGTAAATGGCCATCAATAATGTGGAGATGTGCTTATCTAATGTTACTCATTAGAGAAACGTAAATTTAAACCATTGTGAGATATCATCACACCCCCACTAAAATGGACAGAAACTGACAAAACAGCAGAAAACAATCAATAGTAAGTATTAGTGGGAGCAATACTAGAAATGTTGTAGAACAAGTAGAACTGTAACTTGGTTCAATAACTTTGGAAAAATTTTTGGTAATATCTACTAAACTAAACATGCACTTGCCTAATAGCTTAACAATTCTACTACTAGAGAAGAAGAGAATAGGGTGAATATGTCTACAAAAGAATCATACATGAATGCTTGCAGTAAGTTTATATATAAGAACTTAAAACTGTAAACAATTCAAGTATCCATCACCAGGAGAATGCATAAACAAACTGTGGGATATTCAAGCAATAGAAAACCATGCAACAATAGAAAAATCATGGATGCATGAAACATCATAAATTAATCTCAAAAACATTACATTAAGCAAAAGAAGCCAGACACACATGTGTATATATTGTTATTTTATTTAGATGAAATACAGAAACTGTAAAAAGTAATCTATGGTGATAGAAGTTAGAATAGTAGTAACCTCTGAAGTTGGAATTGATTGGAGAGGAGCTAGGTACCAGGACTATGCTGTATCATGATCATAATGGTGTCTACAGAGATGTATACCTATGTAAAAATTCACTGGGATGAACACTAGCTGTGTCCAATTTACTGTATGTTGTTCCTCCATAAAAGTAACACAACACATACGTATAAATAGATGTACACTTTAAAGTATGCTATTAGGCAATTTTTTTCATAAGAAATAGAAAAGAAGTATAGTCACTGAATATTTAAAAGGAAAAGAAACTGTACTAAATTAGTGGCATACCTCAAGACCAACCTAAAAAGATGTGCTTCTCTCTAGAGAAAAGAAAAAGAAAAAAAGTTTTGTGAAAGAACAACAAAATTGTCTCTAAAATTCATCACCTCTTTACTGAGGTCTCAAGCTTTGTAGATTTGTTATGAAATTGTAGTATAGGGAAAGAAGACTTCTCTTCATTTCTAAAACTTACATTTTAAAATAGGAAAATATCATCCAAAATTGGAAAACCTCTCTGACTCATAAACTTTTCACTGGGAGTTAACTCTGGTAGATGAAATTTTAAAAAAATTCGAAAGTATACATCCCAGAAGACATCCTTAAGATATTATAATGTGTTACATGTAAGCTATTAATAGATTTTATTTCAGACATATTCTCCCAGCTTTTTGCAAAGATATAGGAATGCAATTTATACTGCAATATTGAATTGGTAAGAAAAAATTTGCTAAACTCTTTTTAATTTCAATCTTTCATCTGTAGATTACTTTTGCTTTTCTACACAGTCATATCATTTGTAAAACAGTGACGGCTATGCTTTTTCCTCGCCAACACTTGTATCTGTCTTTTGTTTGCCTTATCTTACTGAATTTATAATGCAATGTTTAATAGCAGTAGCAATTATTTGTTTGCTTATAAGCTCCAGTTAAAATGAAATAGTATAGTGTTTGCTCTTTATTATTTTTAAATGTAATTTATCAATTTTAGCATATCTACTTTTAATTTTATTTACCCAGAATTTTTATTATTATTGGATGCGTAATTTTAGCAAGTACCTGTTTCTGCATCTTTCAACATGTTTTTTGTCTTCTCATCTGTTTTTTGAATTAATTAATTTGTTAATACTAAACGAAACTTGGACTTTTGGCCTAACCTCAGTGTGGTCATGATATTTTATCAGTTGTTGGTTTTGATATATAAATATTTTTAGGACTTTTTAATGAGGAAGATTGGCCTATAATCTTCCTTTCTTCTACCATCTTTGTCTAGTGATAATACCAACTAATCCTGGCCACATAAAATTAGTAAGGAAATAATTTTAACTTTTTAATATATTTTTTTTCTTTTTTAGTGCTGTCAAAGATCTCCTTGAATGCGGATTTAACTCATTCCTAAAGCTATCTGTGCCTTGTGTTTTCTTTTGGGACTATTTTAAATTTCTGGTTTAGTTTGTTTAATGGATATAAGACAGCTCAAGGTTAACACATTTCTTGAGTTATACTTGGCAAATTGTATTTGAGAAGGAAGGAATATTTGATATATTTTATCTAATTTTTCAAATTCATTAGGGTAGTACTGTTCATAAAGTTTTTTCGTATTTATATAAACTATATTTTCCCTTTTCATTAAACATTTTTGTTATATTTTTTCATTTTTAAAATTACTACTGCCGGAGTTATATTTTTTAAGTGCTTTCGAAAATATCTGCTATAATTCATAGTTTATTTATACATTTGTTTTGTACCTTAGTATTTTATTCTTATATCCTTATTGTTTTGTCTTCTGTTTTCTGTTTGTTTCTCCTGTATCTTGTGGCTAAGTTGTTAAACTTAGCTCAATAATTTTAAACTCTTCTTTCTTTCAAACATTAGGCACTTAAGGTTATAAATAGTCCTATAAAAAACAACCAGCAACAGCCAGAAACTCTTGCTAATCCAGGACCATATTTTGTAAAAATTAGATTTTCCAGGAGGCTGAGGCAGTAGGATTGCTTAAGCTTGGAAGTTTGAGGTTGCTGTGAGCTAGGCTGAGGCCATGGCACTCTAGCCTGGGCAACAGAGTGAGACTGTCTCAAACAAAAAAAAAAAAAAAAAGATTTTTCCAATGGTAAATAACAGCTTGGCTGCATTCCATAAGGTTTAGTATACAATAGTTTGTTATTACTTATTTTTAAAAATATATTTATGTATATATAATCTTATCTTCATCTTTGATCCCAAAGTTGGTTAGAAATATCTCATTGATTCTCAAACAGAATATTATTGCCCCTGTATGCTATTAATATTTCTAATTTAATTTCATAACAAAGTATATATGATATGGTAAGGTTTAAAGTGTACTTTAGCTACCTTTATTGTTTACCATGTAACAATTTTTATAAATATTCTATTTTGTTTGAAAAGAATGTATATTCCTCAATCACAAAGAACAATATTCCTTATGTAGCCATTGCATCAAAAATGTTTTTATTATTCAAATCTTCTATATTCCCGTTAAACTTCCTTTTTTCTTTTCTTTTTTCCTTCTTAATGTAGTAGTCTCTCAAAGAGATTTCATCAATCTTTTAATGTAATCATAATTTACTTTCTTGATAATTTCTATAGATGTACTTTCCAGTTTACTCTTTCTTCACCTTTGCTTATCTGCTTTCTTTTTGCCTTTTTTTATTTCAAAATATTTAGGAGGTACAAATAGTTTACATGGATTGCTTTTGTAATGCTTGAGTCCCAGCAATTGGTGTGCCTGTCACCCGAGTAGCGTTCATTGTACACATTAGGTAGGTTTTGCTTCCCTGCCCCCACCTGGTTCATTTCCACTGTTTTACTTCCCTCTGTACAAATGTATGCTCATTGGTTAGTTCCAATTTAATAGTGAGTACATGTGGTGTTCCCCCCGCCACCACCATTCTTGAGATATTTGACTTAGGAGAATGGTCTCCAGTTCTATTCTTTTAACCTGTTTCATTTTAACTTCATTACATTTTTTTTCATTTGTAATAGTTTTCCTAGATTCATTTGTAGCGTGATCTATGGGTCCATATAGCCTCTTTGTTGCTTATATTTTCAAGTAACATTTTATTTAAATAATTTCTTAAATGATGCTTCTCTTCTATGCTTTGATAGAAAATTTTACATTCTGAAGCCATGCATATCTAATTTTGTCTATTTTGTTTTTTTCTGGCTCTCATTTCAATGCCTGTTTTCTTCCTTTGTTTTACTGTTTTTAACAAGTACTATACTTTTTCCTGGAATTTTATTTGTGTATGTAATTTTGTGGCCCAGTTTGATCCTCTAGAGACTTTAACCCCTTTGGCCAGCAACTCTTGCTAACCCAGGACCATATTTTGTAAAAATTAGATTTTCCTGGAGGCTGAGGCAGTAGGATTGCTTGAGCCTGGGTGTTTGAGGTTGCTGTGAGCTAGGCTGAGGCCATGGCACTCTAGCCTGGGCAAGAGTGAGACTGTCTCAAAAAAAAAGCAAACAAACAAAAAGGTTTTCCAATGGTTAGCATAAAAATCTTACTAAAAACTTGCCCTTGGGCTGGGTTGTCGTTAAGACTTTTTAGGGGAGATTTTACTCCCCCAGTCCTCCTTTTAGAGTTTTCCCCTTGGCCAGATATGAGGCTTTATTTCTGATTCTTGTGTAACATATTGCCATGTTGATAGAAGCTCAAATTTTCTATATTTAGTAGAAACCCACAAGGGTAAAAGCTGGCTTTGAGATGCTTTACTTTTAAACTCTGTAAGACATACATTATAAATACTAGTTTTTTATGTTCATTTGCCATATTTAAAGTAATGAATTGATTCACTGATGCATTGGAATGGTGTATGTGATTGCATGTGTGTGTTATCATCATTAATGGATTTAAACATATTTGATATAATTAAATTCATTGTTGTCATTTTCTTTACAGATACCAAATTGTCTTATATTTGGCCAGTAGTCATTTCTTTAAATAGCTGCTGAGTCATTTAATATGATCATCATAATTTTTATTATGTTTCCTTTATGGTAAGAGAAAGGAGGAAAACTTTGTTTCTCTTACCACCAGATGCTCTGGGCTCACCTTACAGATCAGCCATTTCTTGAGGGATCCAAAGACTATAATCTTAATTCTAATAGTACCCATTGTCATCAAATAGCCCATTATTTTTGGTTTTACATCTTTGAATTTAATTTGTTCTAAAATTACATAAATTGTTTATATGGTTACAAGGTAAATCTAAAAAAAGATACATTCTAATGACTCTAGTTTGTAAATATGTTCTCTCCATATTATTCACTCTCTTTCCTTTGGTAATATTTTATGTATAATATTTTTAACATATTTAATCATAAATTTTCATAAATTATAATCTTCCACACATTTTATATACTTAGCTTTTTTATTCAGCAATATATTCTGAAAATATTCCATTACAGTATATAGAGATAGTCCTCATTCTTTTTTCAATTACCTACCATTTCATGGCATGGTTGTGTCATAATTTACTCAACCAGATCACCATTGATTAACATTTGTGATATTAGAGAGTTTTTAAATGAAAAAGATTTCTCAATAATACATGCTATTTTTGCATATTACAAGGCATTTAACTGTATTTGAGAGAATTAGTCTGAATACATAATCCACAAAAATGCAGGCAATGAAAGTTTAAATGTGGTAATAATCAATACATTCATCCTACATGTGAGGAAACTAAGCTTCAGAATAACTTGGCTAAGATAAAACAGTTGGTATTTAATGGTCAAACCAGAATATAATTCTGTGAGGCTTCAAAATCCATTCAGTTTAATCACTGAAACAATAATATTTTCCAAAGAATAAGAAAGAATCGAATTGATATTCTAGCAATCACACAAAGACAGCCAGCTGGAATGATAATATTGGGGATTCAGCTTCATCTGAAAGCAGCTGCTTACATTTCCTGCCATGAGAGTTCCCGAAGTAAAAATCAAAGCTTTGAACTCTATGTGGACAAGTTTATTTGTCCAGGGACCCAGAAATTCTATCAAAACTATCTACCAACAGGCACATGCAGAATAAATGTAAAAGTACATTTTGGGAAGTAGGAAATAGCTTAGGGTATTCTGTCAAACTGTTCAGTGTGCTTAGCCTCAGATAATAGATCAGAATAATAACAAATGCTTGGTATTCCATAACCTCAGGCTCTTTTCTGTGATGAAGGCTCTCTTAAAGGGAGGAGGAATTGAGATTTACTTGAAAATTTGCTTCATAATATTTTACCTTGCTTGGTCAGTTTACAAAGGAAACTCATTAGCCTTCATAATAAAATGCCCTTCATAGCTTTATCTATAATGAGAATTATTTTAGTTGAATAGAAACCAATAGAAAAATATGTGGGTTTAGCTTATTTTCTATACAGATTTCATCAGTTACAAAACAAAAACATTTTAAATAGACCCTTTTTTTCTTCCACCTCACAGTAAAAATTTCAGTGACTTGCAATCCTGTTGACCTTGAGGTTGTTTTGCACTTTGCTAGTATAAAGAACCATGGGAAATTAGCGGTTATTATAGATTCTAATTCTTTTCACCAAAAATCCACTCTAACTCCCCATCTCATATTTGCACCTGCAAATACTTTCTCATTTTCTGCAAAGGGTGATGAAGTTAGGCATTTTTTAGAATGCTATTCTTCATGCAATTCTATCATTTACCCAAACTTTGTTTTTACATAAGTCATTAAACGTTGTGAATTTTTAATAGATGGCATCTCCATAGCAATTCATATAGTTCATACATTGAAATATAATATTGTTAAAAGTCACTGAAGAAATCCTACTTGCTGAAATTTTTTGTCTACTTGATACAAAGGACCATATAAGATGCAATATATCAGTGTTCCTAAATTATGGCATGTGAAAACTATTCAATGATCAATACTCTGTACCTAAATTTAGAAAATTCATACTAAAAATCAAAGATTTTCTTATTTCTATTTTAACATGTGGTTTTAGGTCTTGAACCATCTATTAGTCTTTATCCCCAACTGTGATCTTATAAATTGTGGTTTTGAGCAAAGAAAAGGGTATAATCATTGGGTCATCACACTAAAGTGATTGTAATCACCATTATAAAGTTTATTACAGAAATACGGCCAGTATAAAAACTTCTGTTAAACTGCTACTACTGATAAGACAAATTTTATGATTTACTTATTAATTTACTCACTAAACAGTATATATCAAATAGTTTATAGATGTTCAGCACCTGATTACATTCCAGGGACACCAATATAATATATTATGATTATTTTGATAAGAAGCGACCAAAATATAACTCTATTTAAAATTAAGGAACAAAGTGGGAAGTCATTTATTCACTCAATTTCCTGGAAAATGCACAATTAACCTCTGCTTTCAGGTATGGCTATATCAGTTACTCAAACAATACTTCTCAAATTTTATTAATATATTTTTTCCATATCCTTGCACTTCTTCCACTATGGTATGTTGGCAAAATGACCATTGCATTTCTTAGTTTCTAGACTTATGTTATTCACATAGCTCATAATTTCAGTTGGCTTCTCTCATGATCATTCCAGAAAGTATCACAAGACATTTTCTAATTATTATTATTTTTCTATCTTAAGTCAGATGCTTATCCCTCAACAAAAGATAATGTCTAGGAGGTTATGACGTTCTGCTGGTTCTGATTCTGTTCATAAGTTCACCCCCCGATGTGAATATAGGAAAGAGGTATGCACATTCATAGTCCATAAGGACTAAGAATAAAGATGTTTGGTTCTTCCATGAGCTAACTACTGTCAAGAAAAATAGAATATCAAGAGCTCCGGCTCTTGTGATGTTTACACACACATGCACACAAACATACACAAAGAAGTGATAGATGCCTGTAGACTATGTAGCTCAGTTCCTGCCCGATTCTCAGAGATGTCAAAGAAGGCTTGCCTGTGGATATTAATTTTAATCTGACGTTTACTGGACAGGCTCTAACGAGGAAAATAAAATTGATTGCTTATGAAAAGTATTACTGGTGACAAGAATAAAATATTCAAAGTCCCTGAGGTTGGAAGGTTCATGGCTCATGTAGGGATTTTAATGAGAGCTAGTGAATCTAGAAAACAGGCATCAGATAGTATCAGAAAGTTATACTAAAGAAACACATATGGACTATTCCATGTCTATTCTACTAGAGAACGCAAATACTTTCTATCTTCATTTAAAAAAGAACCGGTCACTATTATTTTGAATACAGATATAACATAATCAAATAAGCTCTTTAAAAATTTAATTGTAGTAAAAAAAAAAAAACATAAAATACACCATCAATCATTTTTAAACGTAGAGTGCAGTAGTGTTAGCTATATTCACATTGTTGTGCAACAGATCTCCTGAATGTTTTCCATCTTGCAAAACTGAAACTCTGTAACCACTAAATAGCAACTTCTCAAGCAGATTTGCCCCCAAGCATTACTAAGATATAATTGTCAAACAAAAATTGTATATATTTATGGTGTACTATGTGATTAGTTTGATATATGTACACATTGTGAAATGATTCAATCAAGCTAGTTAACATACCCATTGCCTCACATATTAATACTTATTTTTTGTGGTGAGAACATTTAGGATTTACTCAGTAATTTTCAAGTATACAATTATTAATTATAGTTACAATGCTGTACAATAGACCACCAGAACTTATTCAAACTAAAATTATATACCCTTTAACTAACATTTTCCTAATCCCTTTCCCTATGCCCTCTCGGTTCAGATTCTACATATAAGTGAGATCATGCAGTATTTGTCTTTCTGTGCCTAATTAGCATCATGTTCTCACCGTTCATCCATGTTGTCACATGTGACAAAATTTCCTTTTATTTTTAAGGCTGAATAGTATTATACTGTACACATACCTCACACTTTAGTCATCTGTTTATGTTCGATGGACACACTTGTTGATTCCATATTTTAGCTATTGTAAATAAAGCTGCAATGAACATGGGAGTGCAGATACTTTTTTTTCCTCAAAATATTAGAGGGGTAGAAATGTTTCTGTAACATGGATACCTTTTATAATGCTTAAGGTAGGGATTTTACTGTGCCCATCACCTGAATAGTGTTCACTGTACCTGATAGGTAGGTTTTTACCTCTCCCCTTCTCACTGATCCCCACTTCTTGATTTCCAATAACGTTTACATCTCTGTGTGCCCATCAATTAGTTCCCAATTATTACAGAGTACATGTGATGTTTGATTTTCCATTCCTGAGATACTTCACTTGGTTTTGTTCTCCAGTTCCATCCAAGTTGTTTCAAAAAGCATTATATCATTCCTTTTTATGGCTGAATAGTACTCCATGGCATAGATACCATATTTTATGTATCCACTCATCAGTTGCTGGACAGTTAGGTTGATCCCATATCTTTGCAATTTGAATTGTGCTGCAATAAACATTTGGGTACAGGACTGTTTTGTTTCTTTAAAAAATTATTTTTTTTCCTTTGGGTAGATAGACAATAGTGGGATTGGTGAATCAAATGATAGGTCTACTTTTAGTTTTTTGAGGAATCTCCGTACTGTTTTCCAAAGAGGTTGTACTAGTTTATATTCCCACTAATCGTGTCTTAGCATTCCCTTCTCATCTGTCTGCACCAACATTTTTGTTTTTTGACTTTTCAATAATGGCCATTCTGACAGGGTAAGGTGGTATCTCCCAGTGGTGTCAATTTACATTTCTCTAATAGTAGTAATGTTGAGTATAATTTCATGTTTTTTGGTCATTTTTATATCTTGAAAAAAATCTGTTTATTCTTTTTGCCCACTTTTTGATGTTTTTGTTGTTTTTCTTGCTAATTTGTTTGAGTTCTTTATAGATTCTGGATACTAGCCCTTTGGCGGATTTATAATTTGTGAGCATTTTCTCCCATTTTGTAGGTTGTCTATTGGCTGATTATTTTCTTTGCCATCAAAAAACATTTTAGTTCAATTGTCTCATTTATTTTCATTGTTGTTGTATTTGCTTTTTGGGTCTTAGTCATAAATTCAGTGTCTAGACTTATGTCCAAAACATATTTTTTATTCATTTTTTTCTACAGTGTTTATACTTTTAGATATTACATTTTAGCCCTACTCCATCTTCATTTTTGTGTATGGTAAGAGACAGTGATCCAGTTTCATTCTTCTGCATGTGGTTGACCAATTTTTCCGACAGTATTTATTGAATAGAGATCCTTTCCCCAATGTATGTTATTGTCTGCCTTGTTGAAAATCAGTTGATTGTAGCTATATGGCTTTATTTCTGGGTTCTCTGTTCTGTTTCATTAGTCTATATGTCTATCTTTATACCAGTACTATGCTGTTTTGGTTATGATAGCCTTATAGTATAATTTGAAATCAGGTTATGTGATGCCTCCAGATTTATTCTTTTTACTTTGGATTGCTTAGGCTATTCAATTTCTTTTTTTTGGTTCCATGTGAAGTTTAGGAATGTTTTTTCTAGATTAATGAAAAATGGCCTTGGTGTTTTGATGGGAATTGTGTTGAATCTATAAATCACTTTGGGTAGTACAGACATTTTAACAATGTTGATACTTCCAATCCAAGAGCATGGGATGTTTTTCCATTTGTTTGGGTTATTTATGATTTCTTTCATCAGTGTTTTGTAGTTCTTCTTGTAGAAATCTTTCACTTTCTTAAGTATATTTCCATTTTATTTTCTTTACAGCTATTATAAATGGCATTGAGTTCCTGATTTGATACTCAGTTTGGCTGTTTTTAGTGTATATGGAACTGTTGATTATATACACTATTTTATAGCCTGAACTTTTACTGAATTTATTTACCAATTCCAGGAGTCTTTTGGTGGAGTCTTTAGGGTTTTCTAAATGTAATCATATCATTGGGAAACAGGGATAGTTTGACCTCCTTTTTCACAATTTGGATGTTCCTTATTTTTTTCTCTTGTCTGGTTACTCTGGCTAGGATTTTCAGTACTATGTTGACTAGAAGCGCTGACAGTGGGCGTTTTGTCTTGTTCTAGTTATTAAGGAGAATGTTTTCAACATTTTCCATCAGTATGATATTGGCTGTGGCTTTATCATATGTCATTATTATTTTGAGGTATATTCCTTCTATGCTAAATTCATTGAGAATTTTTGATAACAAAAGGATGCTAGATTTTATTGGATGCTTTTTTTGCATCTATTGAGATAATCATAAAGTTTTTAATTCTGTTTATGTGGTGAATCTCATGTATGATTTACATATGTTGAACCATCCTTGTATCACTGGGATACAACCCACTTGATTATGGTAAATTATCTTTTTGATGTGCTGTTGGATTCAGCTTGTTAGTATTTTGTTGAGGATTTTTGCATCTATGTTCATGAGGGATATTGGTCTTTAATTTTCTTTTTTTGTTGTGTCCTTTCCTCGAATTGGTATCAGGCTGACACTGGCTTCGTAGATTGTGTTAGGGAGGATTCCTTCTTTCTTGATGCTGTGGAACAGGTTCTGTAGCATACGTGTCATTTCTTTGTAGGTCTGGTAGAATTTGGTCGTGAATTCATCTTGTTCAGGGTTGTTTTTGTTTTTTGTTTTTCTGATTTTAGATTTTTTATGACTGGCTCAATCTTGCTACTCATTATTAGTCTGTTCAAGATTTCTATTTCTTCCGAGTTTCTTCCAAACTTGGAAGGTTTTGTACTTGCAAAAATTTATTCATTTTATTTAGATTTTATAGTTCATGGGCATAGATGTTTTTGTACTAGTCTTAGATGATATTTTATATTTCTGTGGAATCAGTTGTCATGTCTCCTTTTCAATTCTGATTGAGCTTATTTGAATTCTTTCTTTTCTATTTATGACTAATATAGTCAGTGGTCCATCAATTGTGTTTATCTTTTCAAAGAACCAACTTTTTGTTTTATGATCATTTGTGGTGTTATTTTGGTTTCCATTTTGTTTAGTTCTGCTCTGAGATTTGTTATTTCTTCTGATAGCCTTGAGTTTAATTTGTTCTTTCCTAGTTGCTTGAGGTCTAACATTAGGTTATTAATTTGTGGTCTGTCTTTTCAATGTGGGCATTTAGTGCTGTGAATTTCCCTCCTATCACTGCTTTTTCCATATCCCAGAAATTTTGGAAGTTTGTGTCACCTTTATAATTCAATTCAAAAATTTATTTCCATCGTAATTGATAGTTCCTCTTAGAATTGATTTCTAATTTTATTCCACCTTGGTTGGGGAAGATACATGGTATGATTTCAATTTTTCTAAATTTTCTGAGACTCGTTTTGTGGCCTAACATATGATCTATCTTGGTATAAGTCCCATGAGCTGATCAGAAAAATGTATGTTCTGCAGTTTGGGGGTAGAATGTTCTATAAATGTCTGTTAGGTCCGTCTGTTCTAGAGTCCCATTTAATTCTGCTGTCTCCTTGTTGAATTCCTGCATCAATGATTTATCCCTTTTTGTCATAGTATTAAAGCCCTTGACTATTATGATGCATCTGTTTATTTATTTCCTTAGATTTAATAGAATTTGTTTTATAAATCTGGGAGCTCTTGTGTTAGGTGCTTAGTACATATGTACTTAGGATTGTTACATCTTATTGAATTGATCCTTTTATCATTATATAATGACTATCTTTGTCTTTTGATTTAAAATCTATCATCTTATATAAGGATAGCTACTCCTGTTCACTTTTGGTTTCCATTTGCATGGAATTATTCTTTTTATGACCTAAAATATAATCTAACTTGGAAAATGTTAGGTATGTGCTTGAAAAGAATATGTATTCTGCTGCTATTTAATGGAATGTTCTGTATATTTGATCTGTAGTGTTTTTAAGTCTTCTGTTTCTTTATTCATTTTCTCCCTGGACGGTCTATCCATTGTTGAAAGTGGGGTTTCGAAGTTCTCTACAATTATTGTATTGCTATTTATTTCCCCTTTCAGTTCTGTTACTATTTGCTATATACATTTAGTTGCTTCAATATGTTTTTAATTTTTTTTATTTTTTTTTTATTATTCCAAGGTATTGTGAGGGTACAAACATTCTAGTCACACTTTATGTCTTTGCCTCACCCAAATGCAGGTTAAAGGTGTGCCCTTCCCTCCCTTTAGTGCTGCCCGTGTCCTTTAGTTGTAGATTCGCCCCCCATCCCCCTAACCGCTGGAGAGTATTTCTGCCATGTGATAACCCTAGTGTTGATCAGTTAGTAAGCATTCATTGCCAGTCCTTAGTTTTTGCTTAGCCAAGACATACATATTAAACTACAGGAGTTTTTTTTTTTTTTCCTATACATACATACCT
>CAUYSK010006132.1:0-13787 GCA_963575035.1 Avahi laniger
CTGTCCAATTAATTTCTTTCTATTTTTGGTAGAGACGGGGTCTCGCTCTTGCTCAGGCTGGTCTCGAACTCCTGAGCTCAGAACGATCCGCCCACCTCGGCCTCCCAGAGTGCTAGGATTACAGGCGTGAGCCACTGCGCCTGGCCTGTACTTCATGTTTTAATAGGGCCTGACCAATGCTGAATGTAATTCTCAGCTTCTGTATGACATACTTGTTAATATCCATTGTTGTGGTTGCTTTTCTAATACAGTAATTTTCCCCATATTGCTGACTCATAGTCATCTTCTGATTTGCTGTGAAGCCAAGATGTTTTTATCTTGTCTGTGCAATCATTTCCCATTATATAACTTTATAACTTTTTTTTTTCTTCCTGAGCTTCCTCTGCACTTATATTTAGCTTTTTTCCTTTTTCTAAAATTTCAAGTTTCCTAATATAATGCATTAGCAGTCTTTCCTAATTTAATAAGCATTCAAGTCCATAGTCAGAACAACTTTTGGCCAGGAATTGTATCTTATGCCTGTAATCCCAGCACTGTGGGAGTTTGAGATGGGAGGGTCCCTTGAGGCCAGGAGTTTGAGACCAGCCTAGGCAGTATAGTGAGACCCCATCTCTCCAAAACAACAAAAAAACAAAACTAATGACTTTTTATGTAGCTACAGAAAGAGCTCAATGAGAGTTAAGGGTTCTTAATGAGTCATTAATAGGGCCTAATAGTTAAGAGAATGGAGTTGGAACTATATGAGTTTAGTTCAAATCTTGACTGTACCACTTACAAGCATTGTGAACTTTCAACCTTTCTGTGCCTGCTACCCTGTTTGTAAAGTGTACGTAATAATGTTGCCTACCCCATGAGGTTGTTATAAGGATTTAAATAAGGTATTGTACATAAAGCACTTAGAATAAGTCTTGGCACATAGTATGCCCTCATTATATGCTATTAATGTGTGTTAAACAGTTTGCTAATTACTTAGATTTTAATTTCATCCTTACAACAACCAAGTTAGATGTAGGTACCTAGTATTGTCCCATTTACAGAACAGGAAACAGAGATAAGAGATGGGGTAAGTGAGTTGCTCCAGGTCTCAGCTAGTAAGTGATTGAAGTTAATATTAAAAACCCAGGATTATGGTTTCAGTAATGCTGAATTTAGCGTTAGATTCCCATTTGTTATCATCCTGCAACACAATTCCCTGTGTTCCAACTAGTTGGTTTCTGTCTGTCAATGACAGTAGTTTTAACCATGATGTCTGAAAGAATCACCTGTGGAGGTTTTCTTTTTTTAACTTCTCTATAATAAAATATTTATATTTAAAAATTAGGCTGAGTGCAGTGGCTCTCGCCTCTAATCCTAGTATTCTGGGAGGCCAAGGTGGCAGGATTGCTTGAGCTTAGGAGTTCAAGGCCAGCCTGAGATCCCATCTCTGCTAAAAACAGAAATATTAGTCTCTACTAAAAATAGAAAAAATTAGCTGGGCATTGTGGTGTGTGCCTATAGTACCAGCTACTTGGGAGGGTGAGGCAGGAGGATTGCTTAAGCCCAGGAATTTGAGGTCGCAATGAGCTACAGTGACACTACTGCGCTTTACCTAGGGTGACAGAGTGAGACTCTGTCTATAAAAAAAAAAAAAAAAAAGACCAATGAATAACCAGCATTTCACTTCATTAACTATATATGTTTGGCTGAATCATTGTAAAGTAAATTGCAGACACCATGATGCTTTACACCCAAACACTTCAGCATGTATTCAGCTCCCCCCCAAAAATAAAAAAGGACATTTTCTTTCATAATTACTTATCACACCTACAAAATTAACCCTAATTCCTTACCATCTTCTGACACTCAGTCTAGTAGTGGTTACAAAGTACAGAAGCCAGAAACTGATCAACAAGGTCTCAGGGAGGCCGGGCGCGGTGACTCACGCCTGTAATCCCAGCTCTCTGGGAGGCCGAGGTGGGTGGATTGTTTGAGCTCAAGAGTTCAAAACCAGCCTGAGCAAGAGCGAGACCCCCATCTCTACTAAAATTAGAAAGAAATCAATTGAACAACTAAAAATATATAGAAAAAATTAGCCAGGCATGGTGGCGCATGCCTGTAGTTCCAGCTACTCGGGAGGCTGAGGCAGAAGGATCGCTTGAGCCCAGGCGTTTGAGGTTGCTGTGAGCTAGGATGACGCCACGGCACTCTAGCCCAGGCAAGAGTGTGAGACTCTGTTTCAAAAAAAAAAAAAAAAAGAAGGTCTCAGAGTAGAAAAATGGACCTCTCTATTTTTGAAAAGCTTCACATTGTTGGAGCACAGCCAGAATTGAGAAACACTGCTTTATGTTAGAAGTTCTTTCAGGAAGGAGATGATGTCTCATACCTGCTTTATCTCCCTTAGTGTTCAATACAGGTTAAGTATCTCTTATCCAAAATGCTTGGGACTAGAAGTATCAGATTTCAGATTTTTTTCAGATTTTAGAATATTTACAGAATTTATACTGGTTGGACATCCCTAATCTGAAAATTCGAAATGCTCCAATGGGCATTTCCTTAAGAGCATCATGTTGTCACTCAAAAAGTTGAGATTTTGGATTTTTGAATTAGGGATTCTCAACCTGTATAAGGAACATAATAGGAACTTTTTTTTTTTTTTCTTTTTGAGGCAGATCTTGCTTTGTCACCTGGGTTAAACTGCACTGGTATCATCATAGCTCATTACAACCTCAAACTCCTGGGCTCAAGTGATCCTCCTGCCTCAGCCTCCTGAGTAGCTGGGACTATAGATATGTTCTACCTCAACTGGCTAAATTTTTAAATTTTTTGTAGAGACAGGGTCTTGCTGTGTTGTTCAGGCTGGCTCAAGTGATCTTCCCACCTCTGCCTCCCAGAGTGCTAGAATTACAGGTGTGAGCCACCTCACCTGGCCCATAATAGGAACTTGATACTTTTCAAACTCTTTGCTCCCCCAAATTATTGCAACATCTTCATAATGCTAGGCTTCCATTTATTTTCAACTTTGTGATTAAAAGCTGAGATATTTCCCAGTTGTGCATTTACTTTTCAATGCTTGAATTTTAGTCTCTACTAAAAATAGAAAAAATTAGCTGGGCATTGTGGTGTGTGCCTATAGTTCCAGCTACTTGGGAGGCTGAGACAGGAGGATTGCTTAAGCCCAAGAATTTGAGGTTGCAATGAGCTACAGTGACACTACTGCACTTTACCTAGGGTGACAGAGTGAGACTCTGTCTAAAGGAAAAAAAAAAAAGACCAGTAAATATCCATACACTTATTGACCAGTATTTTGGGGCATTTTATGAGATTTATTAACTTTCAATTTTTAAAAAATGCTTCTTCCAAAGAGTCTTTTTTTGCCATAGTACCTTAGAGCTTTTGATTGTAGAGACTGCGGGCCAAGAGTTACTAAATGTTTCTCTTATTGACAAATCTAACTTTTCTCTTATAGTTATCCATATTGGTGCATCCTGACAAAAATCAAGATGATGCTGACAGAGCACAAAAGGCTTTTGAAGGTATTTGTAAATTTACCTGCTTCCGAGTAATACATTGTCAATGATAGGGACTAACTGTTCCTTTTCCTAGATCAAGAAAGAATGTTATAGTTTTGTTTTCTGGTCACCAAGAAGCTGTGGTTTTCAGTAGAACAGTTGTCATTCCAAAGTAGAACAGTTGTCATTCCAAAGCAGAATGTTGGTGTTTAAGAAGTAGACTTTACTTTGCTATGTTAAAACTTTTATGTGCAACAAAGACTATTATTGCATAAGATCATTTTTTTCTTTGAACATAAAAAATATTGAAAATACTTTATCAATGAATTAAATCTAGATGTGGTGTATTTAGCCTTGAGTGTGTACTTAATTTTTTCCAAGGCTCTCAAGGAAAGTTATTGCTATAGCTGTATGTTTTTTTTTTTTAAATTAGTTTAACAACAGTAAATAATTTAACAAAATAGGGAATGCTTTTAGACGGCAGAAGTCCATTTAAACTGCCTGAGTATAGTTCAGACTTTCAGAGGGTGTTTGCAGAAACAGTTAATTTCAATGTTTTGCATTAGCTGTGGACAAAGCTTACAAGTTGCTACTGGATCAGGAGCAAAAGAAGAGGGCCCTGGATGTAATTCAGGCAGGAAAAGAATACGTGGAACACACTGTAAGTATTTATAGTGCTGCTGTGTTTACAGGAAGTATCAGCAAGCCTTGGGCACCTTTAGGAGGGCAAATGTCAACATGGTAATGCCTACTGGCATACCTTGTGGCAACTTACGTGATCTCCACCACTTTGCTGTGGTGGTCATGAATAATGTGTGCCTAAAGCTATAATTCACCCCTAAGAGAAGGGCTCAGGATGAGGAATGGCTAGGAGAACACTGCTCCTGCTGCCTTCTCTTCCAGTCCAGTGTTGTGTTCTTGCCCTCTTGTCATATGTTGCCATGTTACCCCATTCTGAGAGTGGAAAAGTGAAGCAGCCATGATAACTCTTGACACTTGATTTTTATTCCTGTCCCTATAAAGGGTTTGGAACAAGGGCTTGATAAAGGCTAGCTAGGGGATATGAGTAAACTTTTTTAAAAATAGGAGGAGGTATGTGTTCATATTCATAACAGGGTTGGGAAGGACTCAATTGAAAGAAATTCAGCTGGCATTTTTTTGCTCTTGGAGACATTACATATATCTCCTAACAATGAGAAATGTTAAGACAGGTCTTTGTCTTAATTACTCGCTTGAGCAAGAATCTCAAGACCATTTATAAGAGCTGTTTCAATTGGGAGTGAATGTGGATGAAACTTCTCATTTGAAGAGTGTTGTAATCTGAAACTGAAATTTATAACAAATAATAATAATGTATCCAGTGTAGGTTAGGAAAATGAATAAAAAGAGGAGACAGAGGGTTATAACCATGCCCTGCTGGTCCTGTGTTGGAAATGGCTCTTGTAGGCCCAATTCTGATAGAAATGAGAAAAGAAAAGAAAAAAAATGCCTGACATTTTCATCTTAAATCTTTATAACTACCCTCCCTCTGTCTTTTGCCTGTAAGGAAGTCATTCTTAGGCTTCCTAACCATAAGGTGGCTGTAGGGCCTTTCAGAGCTTGGAAGACGCTTGGCTTTTTGCTAGTGTAACAGACTGGTTATTTAATGGAGTAGTGTCATTCTTGTATGAATGGTTATATTTAAAATTTTTTGGCCAAAGTGATAAAAATATGTTAATAGGATGTGAAAATTATTGGTTTCAGTTTCACAGTGAAAATGATCAAGAATTCAGTGTAGAAATGCAAGAAAAACACTTATATGGAATGTCACAAATTCTGTAGCTTCTCCTAAAACTTAACAAGGTATATATTTTTTGCCGTAAGTAAGTAACCGCAAGCTAAGAAAAATAAATGGGTAGCACGTTCAATCCATTTGATTTGGCTAGGATCTGATGAGTTGGGGACAACACTCTGCTGATCCCATTTTATCTTTCCTGGTAGATTGGATTTTAGATGAAGTTAGAGAAAAGACCTGTGGTTCCCAGTTTTCCTTGATTGCATTGCCGTTTTGAGGGGGGAAGGGGAAAGGCTCTTCTCTTTTTAATGCAAACTTTTTGTTACACCCATACCTAGGGGAAAGTACACATGTATGTGTACAGCTCACTAGATATTCTCAAACTATGGGTGCTCATCTTTTGATGAAAAAAATTCTTTTTAGGTGAAAGAACGAAAAAAACAATTAAAGAAGGAAGGAAAACCTACAATTGTAGAGGAGGATGATCCTGAGTTGGTGAGTTAAATATGGAAAAAGCTACCTTATCTTGTGTGATTGGGTCTACTGATCGATGGGTTAAAGAGAGGGAAGCCAAAAGAATGATGAATATGTGCTATAAACATTTTATTTTAACTTAAAATTTGTAAATGTATATTGAAAACTTAAGTACTTGTGAAGCAAACCAAGAGCAAAATTCTAGATATTTATGATTCCTTTTTCAGTCTTTTCCAAATGTCTCACCTGTACCTAATTCAACAGTAGTTAATTTTAGGGACTCATGTTTATTGAATCTTTGAAAGAATCCTCCTGCCTCAGCCTCCAGAGTAGCTGGGACTACAGGCAAGCACTGCCATGCCCAGCTAATTTTTCTATTTTTAGTGGAGACAGGGTCTCGCTCTTGCTCAGGCTGGTCTTGAACTCCTGACCTCAAGCTATCCTCCTGCCTTGGCCTTCCAGAGTGCTAGCCCAGATAACGTTTTATAGAGGAAATGGAGAGCATTTGTTAAGCCAGTGAATTACTTAGTAGAGAATGGTTACGAGAGATTCTACTTAAATATTGGATTGCCTCACTAGCCTGAAAAATTTAAAATCATCTTAAATGTTACCATGTACTTACCTTGTTTTTTAAAAATTTATAGGGGAGAGACTGTCTTGCTAGGGAAACTTCCTTACAACTTCTTGCTTCAGTGATTTTGGTAACAGCAAATGGTCCCATCTTCTATGTGGTAATAATGCTTGAGAATGATTAGATAATCTTTTCTGCTAGCCACCTAGTTTGGATTTATTCTGTTCCAGTATTTTATTATTTTCTTTTCAGCTCTATTTTCCATTTCCTTTAATTGGCCTGTTCCGTCTTTTCTGAAGACTTTTACAAATCCTCCCTGGTTCTCCTAAGTTGTTAAGAACCTTAATTTTTTTCAGTTTTTTTTTTTTTTTTTTAGACAGAGTCTTACTCTGTTGCCCGGGCTAGAGTGCCATGGCGTCAGTCTGGCTCATAGCAACCTCAGACTCCTGGGCTCAAGCAATCCTCCTGCCTCAGCCTCCTGAGTGGCTGGGACTACAGACATGCACCACCATGCCCAGCTAATTTTTTCTATATATATTTTTAGTTGTCCAGTTAATTTCTTTCTATTTTTTTAGTAGAGATGGGGTCTCACTCTTGCTCAGGCTGGTCTCAAACTCCTGAGCTCAAACGATCCGCCTGCCTCAGCCTCCCAGAGTGCTAGGATTTACATGCGTGAGCCACCATGCCCAGCCACTTTTTTCAGTTTTTTTCCCCTGATTATAAAAGAACACATGCTAATGATAGAAAATTTGGTAAAAGCAGAAACATATAAAAAATTAAGAATCACCAGTATCTGTCCATCCAGGAGAGTTTGGAGCTTTTAAAGATGTTGAAATATTCATTACAGACTCCTTCACCCCGTTAATGTTTGTCCTTACTGGGGACTGAGGGTTGTCAGCATTGCTTTCACTGAGCAGTGCCTGGCAGATAACAGTATTAAAAAGAAGTCACAGAAATTTGGGGGCTCCTTTATTTCCCTTTTTTTCCATGTATCACTCTTTGCTCCACTGTCTGATTTTAGAATATAGGCCCTATTAAATCTGCGTTATGGATTATTTTTTGTACTTGTGTGTATATTTAAAATAATTTATATCTGGGGAGTAAAGTTTTAAGGTAGAATAAAAACATAACCTTTGTTCTTAAGAACTCTTTTTTTTTTAACCCTTCAAGGGTTTAAAAAAAAAAAGGCAAAGGGGAAAAAAAAGGGAAAGTTCTTAGGGAAAGGAACTCTTGAAAGTAAAGAATTTAAAAGCTGGTCATGAGGGAACTGTGACTTTATTAACTTTGTGTGAGAGGGGCTCAGTCACTTATCTTTGCTTATTTTTCTGTAATTCTTATAAATTCTTATAGTAGTCTCTGTTCCTACCTTTGCGAGACTATTATATAATACACTTTTTTTTTTTTTTGAGACAGAGTCTCACTGTGTTGCCTGGGCTAGAGTGCCGTGGTGTCATCTTAGCTCACAGCAACCTCAAACTCCTGGGCTCAGGCGATCCTCCTGCCTCAGCCTCCCGAGTAGCTGGGACTATAGGCATGCGCCACCATGCCCGGCTAGTTTTTTCTGTATATTTTTAGTTGTCCAATTAATTTCTTTCTATTTTTAGTAGAGACGGGGTCTTGCTCTTGCTTAGGCTAGTTTCGAACTCCTGAGCTCAAACAATCCGCCCGCCTCGGCCTCACAGAGAGCTAGGATTATAGGTGTGAGCCACCGCGCCCGGCCCATAATACACTTTTTGAAAAGGCTTTTCATCTTTCTTTTTACCTAATGCTGTGTTATCTGTTTCTGTCGCAGTATTAGAATACAAGTTCACTAAAAAAAAAGAAAAAAATATATAAAAGAATGTAAGTTCAGGTGCATGCAAGTAAGACCTAAAATGATGGTGGTTTGAAGAAGAGACAGACTTGTTCCCTCTTCTGTACAATAACTTTTGGGAAGTTGGCCGGTACTGTAGCAGCTCTGTGCCATGTGTCATCCAGGGACTTGGTCTACTCCTTTCTGTGGCTCTGCCAACAAGAATGTTGCCTCCATCCTCGTAGTCCAGGATGTCTCATCACCTCACCCATATGCCAAACAGCAGAATAGAGGAAAGGAAGAAAAAATAAGCCTACTTCCTCTAAAAACATTCTAGAAGTTGTATACATAACTTTTCCTTGTATCGCATTGACTCAAGCTTAAGTTATGTGGCCATGTCTAGCTACAGGGAAGCCTGGGAAATATAGGCTTTTATACTGGGTGGCTTTATACCTTGATATACATGGTTGTAGTGGAGGGGTAACTAGTAGCTCTGCCACAGTCAATAGACCCCCTGAGACTGGTCTGCTTGATAGCAACTTTGTATCCCTAGTACCTAGCTCAGTGCCTGGCACAGAGTAGATAGTTATAAAATGTTTGTGAAAAGAAAGAATGAAAGTCATTTTTGAAAGTTCTTTTTTTTTCCTCCCCTTTTTCTTTCTTTCTTTTCCCCCCCTATACTCAGGACGATTTTTTTTTTTTTTTTTAGTTTCATATTTTTGGAAATCGTTTGGAGGAAGTACCCTCCAAAATCTCACGTGGTAGTGATGGGGGTAGAATTTTTTTTCTTATTGATGATTTTTGCTAGAGCCAGGTTCGTATGTATTATCTGCATGGTAAAATGGAAAGATCTCATAGGTGGATGTGTTATTTATCTCCCAAGAGAGGCAGCATCATTAAGTGGTTCTCTCTGAAGAGTCTTTTTTCCTTGCTGGGTTCTAATCTGCTTTGTTTTGGGCTCCAGCTGAAAGTACTAGATTCAAGTTGCTGGTAAAATATTTACTTTTATTTATTTTTTTCTTAATTTTTTTATAGTTTAAACAAGCAGTATATAAACAGACTATGAAACTCTTTGCTGAGCTGGAAATTAAAAGGAAAGAGAAAGAAGCCAAAGAGATGCATGAAAGGTACATATCAGTATATTCATTTAAACTATATCTAAATACCTAGATGAACTAACATTGGTCTTTGGGGATTTTTCTAAAGAAGGAATTATGTAGTGTATTACTTAAGAGACTGTTAATTTAGTTATCTGAAACAGTTGAACTTTTGAATCACAAGGGTAAGAAGTTTGCTCTTTGACTTTTGGGAAATATTGAATAGGCCTTTCCTTAGGGAGTTTATTTATAGTCAAGAGTACTGTGTATTTTCTTCCTGACTTCTGGAGTGAAAGAGGCAGAGTTCTTGAGGCCAGAACGTTCTGTGGGACTAGTTGCTGTAGCTTTGGTAAGTATGTAGTATTATACAATGTAATGACTAAAAAACATTTATTTTTCTAAAGTATGGCTTGAACATCAGAAATATTGGTGTTAGTTTGGTTTACATATTTTGTATTGTTGATTGGTATTTAGCAATAACTAGATTTTGCTAGTTGAGGTTGTCGTGTGATATGTCCTCGTTTAGGATAGGGTTTTGTCCAGAGATCCTCTTAAGAACTTCAGCTGTTATAATGGTCATTCTGTTGAAATAAAGGGGCCTGTATTCTCCACATAGCTTTGTCATTGACTGAGCCCAAAACTTTAGATTACTGTTGACTGGACTTTGGTTACCTTATTTATCTATCTTTGTGACAGAAATATCTATGTCTTTTCCCACACCTCTGCCCGCAGTCTCCTATACACGTTTTAAAAGGAGACATTCACAAAGGGCTATGAGCCCTTTCCAGACAGCCATATTTATAGACTTTTAGGGAATCGATTTACTATGTTTGTGAGCTTCTGTGGGGAGATGCCTTGACTTGTATGGTTAACACAGTCTGTAAGTATTCTATAAATACTATGGTCTGGTTTTCCTCCTAGGAAACGACAAAGGGAAGAAGAGATTGAAGCTCAAGAAAAAGCCAAACGAGAAAGAGAGTGGCAGAAAAACTTTGAGGTAAATTTCCAAGGTGGCCAGGGATTCTTTTTCCAGAATAAGGAAACTTGGTTCCTGTGGCGTTCAGAGGACTGAGTGGGGCAGGCATTCAGAGGGAAGTGGGCTGTGTAGGGGAGAGTGGGAGCTGTGGAGAACAAATCTCTACCTGGCTCAGCCTCCTAGAAGCTTCTGCAGCCGTGGTAAGTGCAGTGAGGATCCCTGGGAGGATTTTGAGAGACTGTGGTAGCCATAGCTGCCAACTGTGCTCAAGAAAAATGGATTGCAATTAGCCAGGCGTGGTGGCGCATACCTGTTCCCAGCTCTTTGGGAGCTGAGACTGGAAAATCGCTTGAGCCCAGGAGTTCGAGGCTGCAGTGAGCTATGATTGTGCCATTGCACTGTAGCCTGGGTGACAGAGTGAGACCCCCTCTCTAAAAAAAAAAAGAAAAGAAAAAGAAAAATGGATTGCACATTTGATTTAAAGGTCTGTTAGTAGCAACCAGATTTCTTTTGACCCAGTGTCCTGCCTGCAGAGAGACTTACAGCTTTTGAACTTGACTTTTCTTTGAGATCCTGGTTACATCCTTCAGATGCTTGGCCAATTTCTGGATTGTAGCAATATTTGGTCTTCTGTAGGATTTAGGACTCAGGTTAGGGGTTGGCTAACCAGAGATTATGACTTTGTTTCTGTCCCACTGCATGTATGAAAAGAGAGAATATGAGGAGGCCCCTTTAACAAGGTGGAGATCCTAGTGGCTCTCTGAAACACAACTGGCTAGGTATGATACTGGCTTTGGATCAACCATCCAAGTTTTTGGGGGGGTTGCAAAAAGGTATAGTGGAAAGAGTGCGTGTACTGCTGGCTAGCTGTATGGCTTTGAGAAAATGATGTAACTTCTCTGAGCCTCGGTGTCATCATTTGTGAAATGCTAGTGGCTTTATACACCATAGTCAGCTCTTTGCGAAAATTGGAAATAACATGCTAAGCGTCTAGCCCAGAGATCCACGACAAATGGGGCCTTGTTGATGTGATGAGTATTATTCATTTTGTTCTCCTCTTCCAACCTGCAGCACATCCTGCTTTCTAGGGATGCTGTGACACTTGCCTAGGCCTATGGGAGCGGGAGAAAAGCCCTGCTGTCTTCTACTCTTGGATTATTCCAGAGGGCTGACCTGGGCTAGACTACAGGAGGGTTGGTGGATGGTAGGGCAGGTTCCAGTCCTTCCTCTTGTTAGCTGGTCTCCTCACTTCACACTTCTTTGTGCTTAGGAAAGTCGAGATGGTCGCGTGGACAGCTGGCGAAACTTCCAAGCAAATACAAAGGGGAAGAAAGAGAAGAAAAATCGGACCTTCCTGAGACCACCGAAAGTAAAAATGGAGCAGCGTGAGTGACCACCTAGGGTCACAGCCACAGAACCTTCCTTACCCCAGCTGTCTCCCTGCTTTGAAGGACTCATTCTTCCCTCCCACTTCTACCCCAACATAGAGTAGTATTTGCTTTTTAGCCCATTTTGTTTTCAATACAATTTAATATTGATCAGAGTAATTCTTTTGTACATTGAAATGAGGGGCTTGGTTAACAAAAGACCTTCCCCTACCCCCGCCCCTAGAACAACCAGATTGGAAGGTGCCACGCTTGGTGCTGCCTTCTCTTCCCACAGCCAGTAACTTAATGTTTTGTACTTCACTGAATTGTGATGGTTAGAAACTTCGTGTATAGTTTGTGGAAATCATCCAATTAAACATATTGCTTAAAGTGGTGTTGCCGTGACTTCAGAGACAAGCCTGAGCCACCTTAGGGAGCCCCTTCAATTCAGTTGCTTGCTTCTGGGTGTGCCATTCTTGAAAGCCCCAGATGAGGCAGGGAAAGCAGTGTGGGCACCCAGAGCAGTCACTTGATGCCCTGGTGCCCTGTGGTGTTTGGCATGTGCCCTCTCATCTGACTGACCAATCAGCGTGGCATGAGGCCCCAAGCCACCTAAACCTGTCCACTTTCCAAAGAACTAGCCATCCTCCATTTAATACCATGGTATCCTAGTCTGTCTGCATTCATTAGTGGTAATGTTCTTTATGTATAATAAATTTTTATACCCAAACCATTGATGTTCTCTCCCTCAAGTATTATTCCAAGGATGGGTCCCTTGTCAGGCTTGGCCCAACCCCAGAATGCTTTGAGGTTGGACAGAAACTGGTTCCCTACCACTTATTTGCCGAACCTTAGTTTCTTCATCTGCAAAATGGAAATATAAATTACTGCGGCAGCTTTTAGGGAGGATTACCCATGGCATATATAAGGTAGCTACCATAGTGCTCAGTGGGTATTGCCAATATAGTATTATTTCTGTGTAAAATGAAGATACTGATTATTTTGAGGATTAAATGAAATAATACATGAAAGCATCCAGCTCATAGTGTATGCTCAAATGTCCTGCTTGCTGAGAGAGATAGGATCAGCCCTTGGGAGGGACATAAAGTGAGAAATAGAAAGGTGACAAGTGAAATGTAAAGATAAGAGAAACTGAGTGGCTTGAAAGTAGACTTGCTTTTTGCAGTTCTTGTAGATGAGTAAATAGGTACAATAATATGAAAGGCACAATGTGTTATAGTATCAACAGATACCACGACTTCGATTTGCTTCTCTATGGGAGGGGACAGAAGCTTGGGTGTCTTACTGTCCTTCCAAGTACAGCAGAGCACGTCCAAACCACACAGGAACTAAAGCACCGCCGTGGGTGCGTAGGTGTGGCTCTGGCTAAAACTGGACCAAGGCAGAGGGAGGGAGGTGTTCAGTCACCCTGCAAAGGCGATACTTGTGAGGTAATGCAGGCTGTCCTGTGCAAGGAGCAGTGGCTTGCTTTTCTAGCCAGACAAAGTGACACCCGTCTTACTCCAGTGTGTGGATGTACATACCCACCCCTTCCCTAAAGGTTAAGTGGTGGTCAGCCATCTGCAAGCTCATTTTTGCCCTCGAGGGGGCTGTGCCAGCAATTAGCTATGGGTGTGCTTATTCGTTCAGTAAGTATGCTGGTTTAGAAATAAAATGGTGCACACCACAGGATTCCTGCTGCCTGCCTCACAGCTAAGGTACACAGGCAAGTGACAATGCATCCACTGCTCTGAGGAGGGAGCCCTTGATCTTGTTTTTAACACCCAAGGTATGTTTCCTGGAGAAAGTGACTGGTTTAAAAGTTGGAACCCAGTAGCTGATATACCAGTTAGGAATGTTTTCAGCTTCAGAGAAAAACTGGGAAAAATAAATAGGGGAATATTTTGCTCACCTAAGTCTGGAGGCAGGCGGTTTCAGGTATTACTCATGGGCTCAACAATACCACCAAGGAAACAGGCTCTTTTTTTTGTTTCAAAATATAATTTAATTGTAAGCTTATATAATTTAATTTTGTTTATTTTTTTAATTTCAAAATATTAAGGGGGGCTGGGCGCGGTGGCTCATGCCTGTAATCCTAGCTCTCTGAGAGGCCGAGGCAGGCGGATCGTTTGAGCTCAGGAGTTCGAAACCAGCCTGAGCAAGAGCGAGACCCCGTCTCTACTAAAAACAGAAAGAGATTAATTGGACAACTAAAAATATATAGAAAAAAAATTAGCCGGGCATGGTG
>CAUYSK010006133.1:0-34210 GCA_963575035.1 Avahi laniger
AAATAAATGAGGAAAGGAAAGAAGAAAGAAAGGAAAGGAGGAGGGGGATTAATTTGGGGGAAACTCCTCGTTTCTCCCCTAGTACCTCGTCTGGCACAGGGGATCTGAAATTGATCGATCTTACACAATTGTGATGTGAACCATGATGTGTGTAGAAATACATATCAGGAACGTGTGTGTGTGCGCGCGCGCGCGCGTGTGGGTGGGTGCCCGCGCGTGCACTTGTGTCGTGCTGCCCCGACATGCTCTGGAGCACGGAGATCCAGCCTCAACGTCTGCGGGAGGAGGCAGGTGCTTTTGCCCAACAGCTCTGGCATCTGGGGGAGGAGAAGTGCACGAGAAAGCAGCTGCTCACAGTGCAGGCTGCCTGGCCCTGGGCTGGGGAGGTCTTCCCTGCCGCCCTCTGGCTACACCGAGGGTCTGGGGGAGGAAGCCACAAAGCTCAGGGAATAGCTCTCAGCCCACAGGGAAGCTGGGCCTTGCTAGGTGGCAGAGGACAGCCAGGGGAGAAGGGCAGGGCTTCATGTGCTTGCCCTTTTTGGAGGCCCATGAGGATGCTGGACAGGATGGACAGTCACGGTCCAGTAGCCGCCAGACAGACTCCCGTGTGGGCAGTGGCTCTGCCACGTATCGATGTGACCCTGCTTTGCCAGGCTGCTGATGGGCAGGGTGGCGGAGGCCCAGGGCAGGAAAAGGAGAGGTCAGAGGAAGACGAGGGGACCTGGGACCAGACAATAACTGGGTGGGGGTGGGGAAGGAGGGCTGATCAGACATTCCCTACCAGCCACTCGTCCTGGGAATGAGACTCCACGACCCACTGCATCATTCCTCAGTTAAAAATATACTTGCCATCAAAATGGACAGATAAGAACTTCATAAGCCCAGGTACGAAGGCCCACCCAGATCGAGGGGGAGCACAGGTGCAGAACAGCGGCACCAGCCAGAGCTCCAGCCCCTGGAACCGGCCTTTCCAGCTCTGCCACTGGCTCACCGGATGGAGAGCTGGGAGAGTCTTAGGCAAGTCATTCCCTGTCTGGGCCTCAGTCCTCTCATCTGGGACACAGGACACCCTGCCAGATGCCTCTCCAAGACCTATTCCAGTCGAGAGCCCAAAGACATCACCAGGTTCACAGGGGAAAGGCCTAGAATCCAGACCCCCTTCATTTCTGAGACTTGAAGACAATGCAGCCGCCTGGGTTAGGGGTGGGGTGTAGGCAGAGAGGCAGGCTGAGAGCTGAGCTCATTTCATGGCAAGAGGGGCCCAGGGCTCATTTTCAGAGTAAAAAGGTAGAAAGACATAAACAAGGAGCTTGATACATTCGAGCTGTGCAGGTGAATGAACGAAATGCCTTTTGTCAGATGCACGAATGTGTGCGTCGGGCAGCGTCGCCCAGGGGAGCAGGCTCATCTGGCACTATCGGGGTGAGAATCCTCTCTCTGTAGCATGTGCCTTCTGCCAAGGCACCGTCAGAGAGGCAGAGTGACCGCCTAATGGCCAAGGACGGCTACGCAGTGTTCTCAGCCGAGAGGACCTGCTCTGAGGCAAAGAGGCTGCCTCAGGGGCAGTGAGAACAGCCCGCCTGATGGGGAGGAAGGAGATCACGCACCTGTAGTCAAAAGAGCCATCCTCTTCCTTAGGGTCTTCAGGGCCAAGGGGAACATCCTTCTTTTCTCGTACTTGGTCAACAAGAGAAGCAAAGATACAGACGCAATGATTAGGTAGGAAGTATGCCTTGCTCTCCAGGGCTCTCCCCAGCGTAGAGCCGGAAGGCACAGCCCTGGGCTCAGTGACACTAATCTAATTAGTAACTGAACAAAGGCTAGAGTGGAGAATAGAGCCAGGCCTCATGGCTCCAGGAGAGCCATGGTTCACTCATCTTTTCAATGTACCAGAGGCTTACCCTGTAGCAGGAGGGAGAGAGGTTAGCTTTGAAAAACTTTCTGGAATAGGGCACTTTCTGAATGGGCAAGGGAAGGCTCAGAGTTTATTTGACAAATTCATCAGGTATTCCAGTTCTACCCGGGACAGGGGAATGAGCTCAGTGAGTCCACCCAGGGAGGCCTCCCTAACTCAGGCTGTCTCTCTCACAGAAGAAAGCAGTCCCGACACGGCAAAACAAAGTGAAAGGAAACATCACTCATCAGTAAAGAATTGTAATTTCCCGCCCTCCCTCGCTTACGCCGAGGCGTAACTTTTTAGACTCCTAGAGTCTGTGGGCTCTTGGGCAGGGGAAAGAGAATCAAATAGAATCTCCTCTCCTCTTTCCTTTGTGTTCAGTTTTAGGGGGACCCTGAGGGAGGATCTGTTCTAAGAGATGGGGAAAAGGAAACATCTGGGGAGTGTGGGGCATGTTTGGTGATGGGGCTTTGGGGGCAGGGAGCGAGTTCAGGCCGCAGTCCAGGGGGATCTTTGCTCTCACCGTTATCCATTATCCTGTCTCCCGTCTCCCTGCCCACCCCACTGCAGACAGATGGCTCCTGCCTCTGTTTGAAAAACAATCAATATTTCCAGAAACAAGAATGCCAGAGGTCCTTGTCCTTGACCTTGGTCTGTCTGGGCTGGAGGATCCTGACGCCTACAGAAGAGAAATGCCTCTTCGGGACGCCAGGGAAGGCAAAGCCCCTTACGGCCATGAGGGGTCCCTATCAGCTCCTCACCTGGGAGCTTCTGGCCCTCGGTTAGAGGCGTCTGCGATTATACCCTCGCCTCACTGAGAGCCCAACTCTGCGGCCTCTCTCACGGGTGTGATGCTTCTGCCCAGACCCTTCCGCTCCCCATGCTCAGGACATGGTTAGAGAAAACGATTCTCTTCCTTTCTCCTCCCTGGGCCACAGGATCCTAATGAGATTCAGGCTGAAAAAAGCCGATTTGCTGAGCAGATGGGTGGTGAGTCAAGAGAGGAAAGGTCATTCTTAATGGGGGCCAGGGTTCCTTCCAGCCCCTGTCTGGAGCCTCCTGGGGCATCCGCCCGCCCACCCGAGGTGAACTTAATTAGCTCAAGTGCTTGCTGGCAGCTCGAAGATGCACAGACCAGGCAAGAGGACCATGCTTCTAGGCTTGGCAAGGGCTGGGTTCGCAGAGGGAAGAGAGTCCCTGATCTGTCTGGGGACCCGGCGGTGCCTCTCGCCCGTCTCACCTGGGTACTTGCCGCCGCGACTCCGCTTGATGAAACAGACGATGAGCAGGATCAGCACCAGGAGGGCGATGGCGCACATGAGCCCGATGAACCAGCCCTGGGTGGCGATGTCCGCCTGGTTGTTGGTGTAAGCTGGCGGGGGAGGCAGAAAGCAGACCCGTGAGTGACGTGGTGGGGGAGAAGGTGCGGAGGGAGATGCGAGGGAAGAACTGCAGCTATGTCATCTGGATGCTTCTTCTGGAGCCTAAAGCTACCCTCTAGCAGCCCTCGGGCCCACGCTACCCCGGCTAAAGGGGCAAAAAGAAAATAATTAAGGAGCCAAGGAAAAAAGGTCAGAAAAGAGGCCAAGGTGAGGAGTACGGGGAGCAGAGAAGAAGCAGAAGGCTGAGCAGGACCTTTAGGAAGGGGCATGGCATCCTGCAAACCACAGGGCTGGTCGCAGCCTAGTGGGGACTGAGGGAAGGCCGGGATCGGCCAAGCAAGTACAGTTCCCCACGGGTCAGCTCCGGGTGAAGAAATAGGAGTCTGTACGGCACCCCTCGGGGAGTGGGGCTGCGGTCACACTGCAAAACCCCGCTGTAAGAAGGCCCTCGCAGCCTGCACAGGTGCCGGGCGGCGCCCTTGCCCACCGGCCTGGCTCTGAAGCCAACCAGTGGGTCCCAGACCAGGTGGAGGCCCAGGATGTCCTGTGTCTTTTCCTGTCTCCGCAGTGGGACTGTGCGCTGAGTGACAGCAGAGAATCCCGGCGTGGGTACCTGCCGACAGGCCAGCACTGATGGCGGGGCTGGGGGCTGTGCCTTCCAGTCACTCCGTGCCGCTTCCGGACTACTTCCGCACGGGGACTCGCCCCTCCCTCCCCGTGACAGCGAGTCCCTCCCTGTCCTTGCCTGGTGTGTGTGGAGACCTTTCTCAAAGTGGGCAGATCCCTCCAAGACTGGAGGGGCACGCAGGTGGCCTAAAGAACAGGTGCTCGGGAGCCATCTGGGTGTTCTTGATGGTCCAGTGGCTGTGGTGCTGGTTTGGGCAGGGCGTTTGGCCAGGACCCACCAGCCCTTCTACTTTCTATGGACGGGAGAACGAAAGCAATCTTTCCATAAATGCTGTCTGTCGTGGAAAACACGACTCAGAGGAGAATGGAACAGAGGAACGGAACACATCCAAGGTGCCAGCCCAGCCCAGAGAAGCCCCGGGAGAGCCTCACCACAGCAGGGGCCCCACCAGCCACGGAGCTGGAGCCAAGGTGCCGCGGCCCTCCCAGGAGGAGCACAGGAGCAGCGCGGGGGACCCACAGCCCTCACACTCCCAGGTCTGCATCACGCCTGTGTTGCGGGGCAGGTATCTGGGTACAACCCCACTCCTCGCTCTTCTTGGGGGCAGGAACAGTTTATGGCCTTCCCAGCACCCAGCCAAGGGCATTGCACCGAAACAGCTCACAGTCAGTGGTAAAGACAGACGGACAAGCGCTTCTGTGCTACTGTGTTCTGGCTGCCCCGGGTGGCCCTGAGCTGAAAAGCAGTTGCACCCCCGTAAGAACGTGGTGTGTGATCAGTCTGATTTCTGTATGCTGTGGGAAAAGTCCCAGTCCTGCTTCCACTCCTGCTCTCGGCAAGCCACTCCCCACGCAGTGTCAGAGCGGTCTTTCCAAATCCCACTTAGGATCAAATCACGTTCTTGCCTAAACCCTCAGTGCTTCCATTGTTATTGGAGAAAACTCCCCATTCCTTATCCTGACCTCTCAGGCTCTGCCAGAGCTGGCCCCGGCCACCTCCCTAGTCCCATATCCCACCACTCACCCTCTATGTTCCAGCCACACTGGCTGCTCTCATTCCTGCCCCAGGGCCTTTGCGTCTGCTGCTCTTCTCTTTTCTTTTCTTTCTTTCTTTATTTTTCTTTCCTTTCTTCTCTTTCTTTCCTTCCTTCCTTCCTCCCTCCCTCTTTCTTTCCTTCTTTCTTTCTCTCTCTCTTTCTCTTTTTTTTTTGACAGAGTCTTGCTCTGCTACCCTGGGTAGAGTGCAGTGGCATCATCATAGCTCACTGCAACCTCAAATTCCAGGGCTTAAGTGATTCTCCTGCCTCAGCCTCCCAAGTAGCTGAGACTACAGGCATGTGCCACCATGCCTGGCTAATTTTTCTATTTTAAGTAGAGATGGGGTCTCACTCTTGCTCAGGCTGATCTCGAACTTCTGACCTCAAGTGAACCTCCTGCCTTGGCCACCCAGAGCGCTGGGATTACAGGTGTGAGATACCACGACTGGCCCACTCTTTCTTCGGATACTGCCTTGGCCAAAGTCACATCCTTGGAAAGGCCTTCTTGGGTTTCCCAGTTTAAAGTTCCTCCTCCCCAACCCACCCAGCCACTCTGAGGGCTCCAATGTATCTTTTTCATAGTACACGTAACCATCTGACATTATTACTACTACTACTAATTTACTTATAAGCACTTCCTATCTGCTCTGAGTACTTTTCCACACATTATCTAATTTAATCCTCACCACAACCATGTAAGACAGGTTTTATCCTTGCTCAAGGTTGCTAAGCTGTAAGTGGTGGAGTTGGGATGTGACCCAGGCTGTCTGGCTCCAGGCTCTGTGCCTTTTCCACTCCATTCTTGTCCCTCCACCCAGAGGGTGATTTCCTTGAGGGAGGGACCGTGCCCGGAGCACAGCACTCAATCTGCCGTTGCTCAGCGATGAGCCACTGACTTCCTTCCCTTCATTCCGTCCGCTCCCCGCTGGGGCGCTGCTTAACCCAGACCCCACCCCACCCCGCATCACCCACGCCTGCACTCAACCCGGGTCCCAGCTGTGGGGCTCTGTGGCGTGACTGCATTTTCATAGATCTCACATGGGGGGTGACACGAGCCCCGGCCTATTACAGGGTCACGGCGTCGTACTTCGCCTGGACTGCTGCTGCCGCCCGGCAACCCTCTTGTTCATCTCTCGCTGTCCCTCCAGCCACCCTTCAGCTGTGTGTCCAGAACCGCTCCCCACAACCCCCCGCACAGCTCCCATATCATTCTCCCTCCGTGTCCATGTTGACCTCACTCCTCCACGGGCGCTCTGGAGACCGCTGAAACCTCGCAGCCTCTACAGCCGTCCCTGCCCCCAGTGTCAGAGGCAGGGTCTCCTCTCTCCCCGCTGAAGCTGTTCCTCCCGTATAAGTGGGACCCATCGCCCTGTCCCTTGGTCCCTCATTCCTATAAGGATCTCTGCACTCCCAGCATTCTCAACGTCCCTCTTTGCTGTCCCCTTGCCTTCCGCTGTTAAACACGTTGAGGTTTGCCGTGTCTTTAAGCAAAAACCCTTGAGGAATCTGCCAGACTTTTCAGCTCCAGCTCATGCATTGTCCTTGTATAGGTAAACTCCATAATCTTCCATCATCCCCAGTTCCTGCCAACCAACTCCTTTCTCCACCCCAGCAAGCTGACTTCAAGCCGGTCTACACTCAGTGCTTCAGCTGCCATCCCTGAGCCCGCCTCTCCCAAACCTCCCTATGGCTCCCTGACTGTCACCGTCACAGGAGACCCTTCCTCATCTCCATCATCCCTCCAGCCACCTGCACAGCTGCAAGTACAGAGCTCCCTCCTGGTATCTCTGCTTGGATGTCTGCGCTTAAAATTCATCCTGCGTCTTCCCACTCCCTCCCTTGGCTCTCCCAACTCCCCCGCCTCCGCCAGAGCCCTCTCCGCTCTTTCCGTCTCTAAGGGCTGCTGCTTCTCCTTCTCAGATGTCTCGTATTCCCCTCACTGCTTCATTCTATTCTAGGGGTGCCTCGCCTGTGCTTGTCAGTTCACGTGGATGCAATGAGACATTAAGTCGCAGGGTTCATAGGAGGCTTCCATCCTGTCCCCGAGTGCCTTCTTAAGGATGTGCCACCAGCCCTTACTTCCTACCACACTGGGCTCAACTCCCCAGCCTGGCCTTCTGGGCACTCCCGTCTCCCCCTCTGCCCAAGAGAGCCTGGGCTGTCACCCTCGTTGCTGGCCACCTTTGCTCTATCCCTCCATCATGCATCTCTGATTGCTCCAGCTTACACCGCCTCTGAACTCTGATTTTGCTCCCAGCCACACCACGCAATGTAACAATATATTGCTCTATTTCCTGGGTCCTGGTTTCCAATTATACTATTAAAGTCTTGGGAACAGAGGGTCTTTCTGAGCCCCCTAGTACTTAGCACAATGCTGCTCACATAACGAGTAGGCAGTGACTACTTACTGATAAATGCAGCAGTCCCCAACCTTTTGGCACCAGGGACTGGTTTCATGGAAGTCAATTTTTCCACAGACCAGGGGTGGGGGAGTGGGGTGTCATGGGTCGAGGGAGGGCAGTGCGGAGCTTAGGTGATGATGCACATCCCATTTCCTAACAGGCCATGGACCAGTACTGGGCCGCGGCCTGGGGATTGGGGACCACAGGATTAATGGATCAATTTCATCCTAATATATGGTTAACCCGGGATACTCATTTTGGTTTTTCCCTGATACCAGCTAGGGGTCATGTGGATATTGTCTTGCCCGGGTGCCACACCTGGGCTCAGGGATGAAGGAATTACTTGAACTTGTGTTTAGATACTGGCACCACCTTCTGCAGCGACCTTCCTGGTGCTTGTTCTGATGCACTCTGACAGCTGTCTCCATGAGACTACCTTCCTCTTGGGAAAGAAAGTCATATTCCAGGGGAAAGTGGCCACATGGGCAATTTAGAAAGCAAATGTAGTTTTCTATTCCTGACAGTGCCAGGTGAAGTTCAAATGCTACCTTCAGTCCTTACTGAAAAGGTTGAAGAATTTCCTGTGACGTTTGGACATAGAATGATGTTCAAAATCAAGTGGGGGCCGGGCATGGTCATTCCCTCAAACCTGTAATCCCAGCACTTTAGGAGGCTGAGGTGGGAGGATTGCCTGAGGTCAGGAGTTCAAGGTCAGCCTGAGTAAGAATGAGATCCCATCTCTACAAAGAATAGAAAAATTAGCCAGGTGTGGTGGTGCACACCTATAGTCCCAGCTACTGGGGAGGCTGAGGAGGGCAGATTGTTGGAGCCCAGGAGTTTGAGGTTGTGGTGAGCTATAATGATGCCACCGCACTCCAGCCTGGGCTGGAGTGACAACCAGAGTGAGAACCTATCTCAAAACAACAACAACAAAAAAATCCCAAGTGGGATCTGGGGTAAGGTGGGCTCAACCACACCCCATCAAAATGACTTACTTTCTCAAGAACCAAAAGAAACTGAGAACATAATGATCTCACTTGTGACATGACCTCCTGGCTTGGACTCTGAGAGGAAGGCATTTAACAAGGCTCTGGAGCAGTTACATTCGATTGCCAACTCCATGCTCAATCCGTGAAACTCATTTCAAGATTCCTAATGGAGGGAGCTGGTAGTACCAATACACAAAGGCCAGGGTGTGTTTGCACTCACCACCTCCGCCGGAACTGACGGTGACCCAGAGCGCATCCTCTCGTCCGGCCCACAGGCTGGGCAAACATGGGTCCAAATGTCCCTTCCTCTGGACCAGAACCCATGTTTTGTGTGCCTTCCACACTGCACCCTAAACCCCACTCAGAAATGGGCAGTTCCCCTGCAATGCAGACGGTTCTGACGACTCCTGATTCTAACTGGGAGGAATTTGATTTGGTTGTGGAGGAAAGGCCAGTTACGGAAGGTCCACAGAAGAATTATGTTCTAGAAATAGGGGTAAACAAATATACAATCTGGCTCAGCGGCTCTCACTTAAGCACCGTCTGACACCTCTCCACACCCACCTCATCTGTCCTGGGTTCACTGAAGAGATGTTTCTCCCTAACACAGCAGAACCCCCAAAGCCCCCTTCCCACTCTCCTGAGGTCTGAGGCAGGCTGCTGCCTGACCATGGGCCACTGTCAGCACCGCCATCCTGGGGCCTCACCCAGCCCTGCCCTCCAGCAGAGAAGGGCTGATGGGCCTCTTGCAGTCCAGGGTTATGTGTTTGCAGCAGCTCAGGTCTCTTTGGCTTCAAAAGCTTCAAGGAGGCAATTAAGTTCCCATTGGGATCTTTCTGGTGAGGCAGAGAGCTCGTTAGCCTTCCCAGTGGTTTCCTTCCATTTCCTTCCTGAACCATTGTAGCATGTTCAAGCTTGTGGACTAAAGTGATGGCCTGTGGTTGTCTAAATGACCAGTGGTCGGGGCCCAGAGATGCCCACAAATTCTTGCTTTGATGGAACGCAGGGTTCTGGGAGGTTGGGTGGACTCGGCTCTGGAGTCCACCCACACGAAAGAGAGTGTGTATTTTCAAAGGATATGGACACGCACTCACAGACTTCAGAAAGTGAAAATATTTTCTCTCCCTACGTGGTTTGCACGTAGTCATTTCCAGCCAGCCCGGGAGGGAAGAGGACAATGTGTACTCAGAGCTAGGGTCATGAGCCTGCCCACTCTGGCTTGCCCTGGGAGGGTCTGGGAAGACTTAGCAAGCTATCAAGATGAACCTCTCCAGACCAAGCACAGGAAAAGAGAAATGGGTATTTAAGTCAAGTTCAAAAGCATACACAGTATCGATAGTTATTTTTCTAGAGTGTGTGTTTAATTCCCCAAAGCAGATTAGGACACCCCTGAGGGCAGGGACTGGTTCTTTCTCCTCAACCCTCGCCCACAGCCCCAGGGCTTAGCGAGGAGAAATCAAAGCTCTGACAGCAGCCTGCGTGGTCTCATCCCCACTACCGAGCTCTGTCCTCAAATGTCAACTTTGCTTCTCGCTCCCGTGCTGGACTCAAGTTTGTGACAAAGCAAAATCAAATGCGTGTACTGGTGAGCAACAGCTTGGGTCCCCAACTGGGCTGGACAGAGTCCAGCCACTTGCTCTGCTCGGTCAACTGTCCAGTTCCCCACCCAGCTCCCCTTGGAACAGGACGGCCTGGCCACTCACCCAGATGTCCTGCCTGAGCTGGCCTGGCTGGCCTCAAGCAGGCAGCCAGACTTGATGGCATGGAAATGCGCAGGACAGGCGGAGACACAGGGAGGAAGACAGGACGCCAGACCAGGAGGGACTCGGCCAGAAGGGGTGGACGAGACATTTACACAGAAGGGCGGTGACTCCCAAGATACAAGCCACCAGGATCAGCCTCGCCAGGCCAGGCACAGGAAGAGTAATGAATATTTAAGCCAACGTTCAGAAGTTCATATAAATTATTGTGGGTCTCCCCGCTCCGAAATCCTGTGTGTCTAATGACCTGCATCTAATTAGGATATCCCTTGGGGTAGGGACTGATCCTTTTTTCTCTTAATCTCTTTCCCCACTCTTGCCCATAGCCCCAGGGCTTGGCATACAGGCCGCTTGGCAGCCTGCCTGGTTGACTTTAAAGCTGCCTCCAAACACGCAGACAAGCAAGCCCTCAGTCTCCAGACCGCCAGCCACCCCTACCGCAGAGACACTTCTGAACCTTGTACCCTTTCCCGAGCCCCAGTTGGCCTGTTCATCAGCATAATGAAGATGCTTCTCCACCCATAGCCGAAGCAACTATAGAGCCAGCACCATTCTAGGATGGGAGAGCTTCTTCTCCTCTCCCTGCATGACAAAAAGTCACTGATTTTTTTTTAGGCCAAGACAAACTTGGGACAAAAACAAAGCCCTAAATAAGTCATGTCACTCGCTTTGGAATCTTTAACAACAGAGAACGGTAGCAAGGCCGTAACATACGCACTGATCCTTGGTTTGGTTCCTGGGGAGATTTCTGGATCCAGACCCTGGGATGGCCCCATGCCCTAGTCCCACGTGGAGGCGGCAAGCCCCTGTGCACGCAGGGCGGGCTGCACGCCTCTCCAGCATCCCTCAGGCCCACCACAGTAGCCAGGCTGGCACAGATACCAAGTCCTTTTGTTTCAGGCCTAGCCGGGGTCAAGCGTTTTCTGTTCTCATTACACAATCCCTTGTTTCCTCCTGACCCCCACTCAGCCCCACGGGTCAGAACCTCTGCTTCCTCTCCACTGTGCACGCCCACTGGGCTCCTCTTGGCTCCCAGGGAGCCTGAGACTGACGCACAGTAAGAGCCGAGACACGCCATGCAAGGTGGGGATGGAGTGGGGATGAGTCTTCTTTCCGAGGAGGAGAGACAAGCAGGAAGCCGAGGATGAGAATGAAATGCCCCATGCTCGCAGGGGATGGCCAGGCCAGGTCCCCTCTCACCTGTACTGGTCATAAAGGTGATGGCGGTACTGCTGATGCCCTCGTTGTCCCGGGAATAAACCCGCAAGGTGTATGTCATCCCGGGATAGAGGTCTGTCAGCTGTACAGGCTGAGCCTGGGCCTTAACAGGGACAGTTTTTTTCGTATGGTTGCCTGGGGAACAGAAACCTCAAGTCAGCCTAGAGCCAGGCACCAGGAGCTAGAGAGACAGTGCTTGGGTTCCTGGTCACCTGTCCGAGGTAGAAAGGGCCAGGGGAGGGACCAGGGGACCGCGGGTCTAGTTCTCCACACAGCCCCGGGTTCCAGGCAGCTCCCCACACCTGTCCATGCAATGCGCTCTTCAACAGTGACCTTCGGTGGAGGACGCCGTTCCCCCTCCTGAAGTTCTCTTTCCTCACTGATCTTCACCCTGAACAGATTATGACCTACTTCTGTAAACTCTCAGCCAAAAGTGTGGACCACGGTGGGGAGCCCGGATGCCGTGGATGTGAACTCCTCCAACCACGGAGAACTACGAGTTGGCTTTGCTCTTTCCTAAGAGGTCTCTGTGCAGGCAAGCCCAGGTAGATTCTCCGGCTGGGTTAGTTAGTTAAATTGCTTAGAGCACCCGCTAAAGAGGCCAAGATGGGGGGGTCTGACCCTGCAGGAGCAGGGACCTTCACTCCGAGGAGAAGGGAGCTATCCTGACCATCCTCTGCAGTCTAACCAATCTGTACCCTTGGCCCCAAGATCCAGTAAAGGGTGAACAGCTCAGCTCAAGCCACCAGCGGAGACCAATGGCTCCGGTCTGTGCCTCTGACGGTGGCCCACTGGCACTCCTCTGGGAGCAAAGCACAGTTGAAGCCCAAGTCTGTGAACTGGCACCGTCTGTCTACTGGCGACACCAGCGCGCGGGGAATCTGAGTTAAGGAGATCAATGCCGAGGTGAGATTCCGCCCGTGTGGGGGCTGTTCAGAACCCTCGTCCTGGGCAGGAAGTGGACAGAGGGCCTGTGACCAGGTCCTCACAGACATGCAACCCTAGCCTTGCACTAATGGCTTCAGAAGCCCCCTTCCTTCTCCGCGAGGCTGCTCCGCCCACCTCGCTGCCGCCCGAGCACGTATCGATTTCATTAAGCCGTAATTAAGCCAGGCTAAAAGGCCTCTCTGGGCCTGGGGGAGTTCACAGGATCTCTTTAATGGCATCTACCACTACCCGCCGCTGCTGCCACCGCCGCCACCACCGCCACCCCGTACAGCAATGCTTACTGTCGATGTACTCAACCACAAAGTCAGTTCCGGGCCCGAAATTGTGCTTCCAGGTGATGTTGGCCCATTTACTGTTGGGGAGCACCGTGACGTTCCATATGGACTGCTCGTCGGGGGCTGGTGGACGGGTTAGAAGAGGAGTTAGTGACGGGGAGGGGGCAGCACCGGAGACACGGAGACACGCACACACATGCACACAAGCGCGCACACACACGGTCATCAGGGGAAGGGCAGAGTCAGAAATGGCTGTGCACAGGGCCGCCAGAACTCCAAGCTGCAGCCTTGGTGGCCAGGCCAGAGGCCGCCGTCCAGGGATGGGCGTGTGCAGTCAGGACTTGGCTGTGACGGAGAGCTGGAAACTGCGTGTCTACACAGGCGGGGTTAAGAACGAAAGAGTGGGTTTGGATCCATGCCATATGAGGCTCTAACCTGGGCTTATTCCCTTTTTCAGATCCCTTGTCATGGATTTGAATAGTGTAGGGAAATGGGCCAGGAAAAAGGTCCTGTGGCCGGGATGCAGACGGACGGGGACATATGCCAGCCTCTTTCCCTTCCACCGTGAAGTTCTACAGGAAAGAGAAGGTTATCTTTAAAAGCCAAGCAAGAGTCGTGATGCAAGTTGCAGGAAGGACAGTACCGAATATGAGAAAATCTCAACGGGCTTTTGAAGCCAGAGAAGAATGGAAATCCAGACAGGTGATTCTGGTCTAAGGAGCCCCTGGGCTTGTCCTTCGTGAGCCTGGACCAAGTATAAAGCAGCCTCAGATCGTCTAAGGTGACTAGGGACCCAGAACCTCAGGGTCCCAAGTAAAGACAGTGTGAACCCTTCCCCTCCCTCTCACGGGCTAGGCAGGACCAAGAGAAGATAACTCCTCGATACCCAGCCCTCAGTGGTCCAGGTTCCAGAAGAATCCTGTTCTGTTGGCTTCTCAACACCACTGAGTCTTTGCGGCTTGATATCCACGCAACACAGAAGACATTAATTATCTAGTTCCTAGGAGCTGGGAGCCACTTTATCAAAGCCATGGCGCTGTCTGAAGCCATAGCCCATGTGCAGGAGAATGGCACTAATCTTCAAACGTAATCATTTTTCAAGAGTCCCAGCAGTCTGATTACCCCATTTTCCAGCGAAGATTTCATAGCGGAGTACTAGCAAGAAGCCTTGTATTTCAAAGACTTTACAAGTGTGGCTCCTGTATATTTTATTAGCGTGCAAGGGGGCACTGTCACCAACTCACTTGTCAAAAATAAATGAATAGAGTACACTGGTGATGCATTTATTCATTATCTATCTGACATGTGACTGAGTCTGCAGGGCTGGGGAAGGGATAAAAGATCTCCTGATTTTCACTTCAAAGAAGTGCCTTCTCCATGACAGCCTTGTCAGGTGCTGGTTGCCCCAGGTAGATTCATGTTAGGTGAGGGGCCAAGAGAGGGGTCCCACTGATGGCACCGTGGGAGGGCAGAAGGGACGCTTCCTTACTTCTCTGCCAGATGCTTCGATTGTGCAGGCTGCTTTAGGCCACTCCAAATCCCAATCCCTTGGAATTTCATGACTTTTGACAGTGGGAATCAATTATGATTAGTCATGATTTGCAGACTTGAGTTTCTTCCTCCTTGGTTCTGAGCCCTGTAAATAGCTAGAGAATTTGTGTTTAAACCGCTAGACTGCCAATACGATACTGACTCAAATCCGGCTGTCTTAAAGGAAATGAAGATTGGGGCGCTTTTGGAAAAAAGGTCAAGCGATGGGAAGCCAAAATGATTTCAGAGGTGGGCCCTGGAGGAAGGCACTGCCGTAGAGAGACATCAAGACCCGAAAGAGCTGAAAAGTTCAAAAAGGACCGAGAATGTGAGCTGTCAACACCTGGAAACACAAAACGGGTCCTTGAGGAAAAGTGTGGAATGTTCTACTGATTCCTGGATTGTAAGGATTAGGGAGTAACCCTTGAAATCTGAAAAAGACAAGTTAAGAATAAATAAAAAGGCCTAGTTCACCCCAAGAAAAGTAAACTTATGAAACTTTTTTCCTAAGATGTAAGGAATAAAGATGAAAATTCATTTTTAAAATCCTGGATGGCAGAGCAGTTCTGTTGCATTAGGGAAGCAAAGATGTTCGAGGGGTGTCCCTAAGGTCTAGATAAGACCAAGGCCATGGCCAGGCCCTCCATAGTGCCTCAGACTCAGCGCAAACCTGGGGTGTGAGAGTCCATGGCGCTGGTTCTATGTGGCGGCAAGGTCGATCTTTCCAGAAGACAAGCAACTCTTTGCTGGGAAGCAAGATCCACTCCCTGTCTTAATTTTTTGTGCATCTTTTCTGTGAACTTAAAGTACTTATAGGACAAAAAGCCCCACTTTAATGGAAAAGATGCCTCATGGTGGCCCCAAATAACAGCAATCACCAAACCACTGGCGGGGGCCTCCAACAGCCTAGCAGGTTTCTCTGCAGCCAGCTCTTTCCTACAGTGCATGTTGTTTAGGTTCTAGATTGCACCGTGAAGCAAGGCCGTGCTTCCAGTGTGTGAGGAGCGTCATGTCAGCTGTGCATCACCTGTCTCTTTGCATAGCCATTTGACTTCACGACACCGAGTTTAAAAAATCCTCACATGTACACTAAGCCTCCATCCTCATTCAGGCGGCTGAGAAAGGTAGGGCAGGGTGGGAGACAGTGAGGCCCCGGAAGGTGAAGGGACTGTCCCAAGAGGTAGTGACGCATGGGGACCTGCAATTCTACAACTGCTGGAGGAGAGCTCCAGGCGCTTCCCGCCAGCCTCGTCCGCTGCCACACGCTGACCCACCAGCCGGCCTGTGGGCGCAGGAAGTTAGAGACCCTCCCCTTCGGGTAATAAAAGGCTGATGCTCAGTGCTTAGAAGTATTGCTGAATCCCCCAGAGGTTCCTCATGCTGGGAGAACAGCCACCCTGGCCTGGCTGCGTGACGTAGAAACAGCACATCCTCCTGGCCCAGCAGGCCAGCCCTGGCAACCCTGGGCATGCTGCAGTTCCCCCCATGCCCGCATTCAGGGGCACGGGGACCGACAGAGGGAACACTGATGGAGCACCTTTGGGCATTAGGGGACTCCTTGGCAACACTGTTTCCTTGAAGTTCTTTTTCAAAGAAAAGTCTTTAAGTGTTCCTCAGGGGAAGAGGGCAAGGAAGTGTTCCTCAGGGGAAGAGAGCAGGGGTCCTGGGGACACAGCGGCCTGGCATGGCCAGCCACCCCCTGCTATTCAGCCTCTACCCTGCAAGGCTGGACACGGACATGGCCGGCGGCACCGTGCCAGGTGCTCTTTCCTTCCTCACGCTCTCTTCCTGCCCGAGTGCTCGGCCCTGAGCTAGCTGGCTGGCCGACGTGTAGCTGGATTGAGCCTTGACATCTGGGACCCAGGGGTCCCGCCCAGGTCGCTGGCTGCCTGTTAAAGAACAGGGATCTGGGCTAGAATGAAGGGTGCCGAGGGGTGCAGGGCCACCCGAGGAGTGAGTGTGGGCCGGTGGGGCTCTGAGCCTCCAGGCCACCGGACTGGCAGTCTAGTCGTGTGTGGATCTCGGAAGGAGAAACAAAGGGAGGCGCTGCTGAACACCAGCCCAGAGCCTGCTTTCTATCTGGGGGAGCCTGCGTGTTCGTCTGCGGAGACCACTGGGCAGCCGGGCCGGGAGGGGCGGGGCAGTGCGCAGTACCGGATTCGTGTATCTGAGTCCCGGAGGTGGTGGTGGGAGGGCTCTCCGTGGTGGTGGCGGCAGTGGTTGTAGTAGTTGTGGCAACGGTGGTGGCCATGGTGGTAGGTGCGACAGTTGGCATGATGGGGACTGTTGTGGCTTCGGTGGTGGCAGCAATGGCAGTAGCATCGGTACTGCTCACAGCGCCTGTCGCACCCATGGTGGTCGGGGGCAAGGTGGGCGGAGCTGAGAGGGAAATGTAAAACAGCCGAGTCTGGTTGGTTTGTCTGTGCCCTGCCTGGACACGCGGCCCCGCGTGCAAGGCAGGCAGCCCGGTGTGGAGACGTGGCTCCGTCATCAGAAGCCTCCCTGAGCACCGCGTTCTGGGTCAGGTGGATCACAGCGACAGAAACACAACCATGGGACAGGAAGAGAATGAAGCCCTGCATGTGTTTCATTCTCTTCTCATGGTCTGTGTGGCTCGAAGCACCCAGCATGCACCCAGCCAAGTGTGAGGATGAGGATGGGAAGGGGGCACGCGCCGGTTGCTCAGACCCCAGGGATGGAGTCCCAGGCCCAGTGCCTCCCAGACACAGACCAAGCAGCACCAGTTGAGTCCAGCCCTGGAGCTCTGGCCTAGAGGTGGGCAGGTGGCTGGAGCCTGGCCTACAGGGACACAGGGCAGACGGCCATTCCCAACCATTCACTCCAGAATCACCCTGTCACACCTGCTGGAGCCCAAACAGCCACCCAGACCCAACAGCGGAGAGGGAGCAATCTCCACTCCGCATGGTGAGCCTCGCACGTGTCCGCCTGTGCCCACTCTCCCCAGTCTCAGCCCTTCTTGTTCATTCCCTCTGCCTGCTGCCTATGCTCCACCCTCTCCCGCCTCTCCTCCCCGCTTCCCCCAGCCTTCTTCCCCGCCTGCCTCGCCCCCTTCCTCTCCTCTCTCCTCCTTTCCCTCTGCTCTCCCCTTCCCCCGCCTCTCCTGCCCCCTGCCTCTCCTCTGCCCAGTGGTGGCCCTGCCTGCAATTCCCCCAACCCACCCTGACTTCTAGTAACTGCCTATCTCTCTAGGAAATCTGGGGTCCAGGTACCCCAAGGCCTTTCTGTTCCGTTTAGGACATGGGAAAAGGGCGCTAGTGGATCCCAGTGTGGCCCGCGCTCGGCAGCACCATCTTCCCAGCCCACAGCACACAGAGAAGTCCCAGGCTGAGAGTGAGGCACCCGCCGGGCTTCTTTTGAGCGGTTCAGATCTGAGCTAACCCTCTAATGTCCCCCAGCCCCCATCCAAAGCTACCCTTTGACATCAGTCGGCCCTGGGGAGCTAAGTCTACATACAACTTTTTCACAGGCCTTCTTTCCTTCTATAGAAGGGTTGTGGAAGCTAGCAAGGGCTGCCCTTTCCGATATTTGCTAAAGCTGAGAGTGGGAAAAATGATAGGACAAATCAGAGGAACAGAGCCACCTCTCCTCCTTGCACTCCATCTCCTGTGATCTGACCATGGTCCACTCCATAGGGTCGATGCTAATCGGGGAGTAGGCAGGGACCTTAAGATGTAAGCAGGCAACTACACTCCCAAGGAATCCCACCCTGCCTCAAATCTCCAGAAGTTAAGGCAAATCACCTTCCCCGCCCAGTGTCCCACATCCCACCCCAGTGCAGAAGGGGGCTGGGGCAGGGAGGGGTGTCAGAGAGCTTTTCTCAGGGCGGGATGAAGTGATATCCTAAGCCTTCTCAACCAGAGCCTGACCAACAAAAGCCCTTTCATTTCCCTGGGACTCCAACATTACAACTCCTGCAACCCCCATAGAGAAGGAAGGAATGTTCTTGGGGTCCCGGCCATTTCCCTACTTGGAAGATCAGAGATGCTGAGGGTGCTGTCACAGAAGCCACACTGGGCACTGGCTATGCCCCATACATTCCAGAGATTCCTGGGCAAGTTCAAAGCCGACAGTGCTATATTCCCCAAACCCTAGTCCACCCACAGACATCGGGAAGGCGTGGGAAGGGGTGAGGAGTGGGAACGACTTTCTGTCTCATATTCTCTATTCAGGGACGCACCCAGTCCAAGGCGGCCCCAGGCCTAGCATGTAAGCTCAGTGCTGTAAATGCTCAATGCAGAGGGATTCACTTATCCCCACCCACCAAGATGCACACACGGACACACAGACACACACACAGACACACAGACACACACGGCAAAGCCTGAGAGACCCACGGGGCAAAGGTCAGCTCTGTCCCGGCCTGATCCCTGCAGCTGCCGTGGCTACGCTGCTCTGTGCTGCTGGAAGGCACCTGGAGAAATTATTTTGCCCATCTGGGCAGGACTGCTCCAGTTTAGTTCCTTATCAATAGTATATTTTCTAATAATTCCTGGCCAGTGAAATGTTCACAGGGTGCCCCTTTTCCATGACTAAAAGGTGTCATTAGAAAATACTCTCTTTTAACGTGAACCATCACACACTGTGTAGTGCAGGGACCTGGGCTTCTCTTCCTGCAGGTACGGTGGCCGTCACCTTCCCCAGGCCCCCAGAATTCAAGTCAATCTTCCCCACAGCTATACACACTGTCACGTGGCCCCACGGCTCTCGTACGTGTGGAAACACACACTCACACCCCACACAGTCCCACAGGGCCACAGCCAGGCCCACGTGCTCCCCAGGGCGCTCCAGCGAGTAGCCCAGGGACAGAGATGCCAAGAGAGGCCAGGTGGCAGCGTTTTTCTCACCCACCCTGCTGGTCAGAGGCAAGGATGAAAAACAGCTCTGAGGATACTTCCACCCTGCATTGTCCCCTCCCTCTGATGGTCACTTCCGCCAAATGTGGCAAGAGGGAAGCGTTTCTCTCTGATGAAGGCTATCTAGCTGCTTTCTCTCTGGCTCAGGGTTAGTAACAAGGAGCAAGAGAAGAGAGAGGAAAAGAACTACTTCCCAGGAGGCCTCCCCAGGGCGCCTGCCATCGACCACGGAGCATGCGGCCTTGGCTGGCTGAAGTCACTGTTAGCTAATCAATGCTGTCTCTGCCCTGCCCATTATTAGCTGGGTCTATTGTCCCCAGGCTAGACAGGGCCACCAGTGAGACAGGGAGGGCAGAAGAAAGAAGAAAAGTCTTCAAGGGAGGAAGGTATAAAAGGGTCAGATGAGTGAGTTGTCAGAGGGCTAGTACAGGGGTTGTCCACGGGGAAAACCATCAGCTGCTCGGGTCAAAGGAGATTCAGATTATTTGAAGTTGGGGGAGAGGAGAGAAGGGCCGTAAAGTCCAAAAGTAGAGTTTGCAAACAGAGTGACCACAGGCTAGGCACACACTTTCCTGGGCTAGGATGTAATTTCCAACCACAATGGGAACTATGGGTTTGGCAACAACGCTGGTCAGTGCTTCGTGGAGACCACCAGTCCAGCAACTGAGAGGAGGGGGCGGGGAACCCTCCATTACCTAAGGGGGGGTCCCAGGTGGGCTAGAGCTGGAAACACAGGGCCCCTACTGGAAGGCAAGACACCAGAAGGCCCTCTAGCCATGGCCAAGGGTTTTCCACCAGAGTCTCAGGGAGCACCACATACGAGATGGAGAACACTGAAGAGAGATGACTCGTCTCATTCATCTCTCTGGGTCCCTAAGTAGCCGGACACCTTCAGAAGCCCACTAAACATTTGCAGATCGAAGCTGAGTGAAAGAGCACAGCAGTTTCCGTGCATTCCAAGGTGGGAGGTTCAGTCCACAAACGCCCACATGGCGCGTGGACTCCCTGGCCAAATCACAGATTGCCGGACAGATGGGCAGCAGCCCTAGGAGACTGCAGATACAGGTGGGCGAGAGGGATCATCTGCACTGGGTGAGATACAAACAGACCAGTTTGCGGGGAAGTGTCCAGGTTCGGAGAGGATGAGAAGGAAGAGAGCGGGACGCTGGGCTCACGTCACAAATGTGGAACCTGAGCTCCACTGCTCGGCACCTGCGTGGTGTGCAGAAGGTTCATATGCATTTAAAGCTGAGATCAGCTGACGTCATCAGCACAGCTCATTTCAAAAAAAGGGCAATCTGCCTCCACCACCGTGTCACGTGGCAGCAGGAGCCTAGGAAAGACATTCCATTGATGGATGGAGACCCTGAGCTCATTCTGCATAACATGATGGGTTTGGGTCTCTTCTAAATGGGAAGGAAATAGGAAGTGGGATGTTTGAAATGACACCTCTCACCCACTCACAAGAGGGGCAGTAGGGGCTGGCACGGATGCCCACGGAACAAGGCAGACTCCCTGCCACCAGACCCACCTGCCCTAGGTCCTGGAGTGCCAGAATGGGGAAGGTGGACGGGAACTGCTTTACCAGTGAGCTGTTAGCTGAGGCGCTTGTGCCCTCCCTGCGTCTGCCCCTAGGCTCCCCCAGCACCTGCTATAACAGGCACAGGGGAGGCTCTTATGTAAACTTGAGCCAGGAAGTCAGGGAAACCCGCAGCGTGGCAAGGAGGGCTCTCTCCCCGGTCCCCAGGCCTGGGACGACGTCTCTCCCTCACACCCCAGCAGAGGTGTTCGGAGCCTGTGGGGAGGAACTGAGCCCGGCCCGCTCAAGTTATTGGGGTGGGAGCGGTGAGGAGGCCGGGAGGAGGGAAGGACGGTGGCAGCTCACCACCCACAGAGCTGGCTTACAAAACATAACGCAAACTGAAGGAAGCAGGGCGTGCAACGGAAACAGAATCAACCTAGGAAGGGATGGGAGAGGATCCAAATCGGGCAAGGTGGCGTCGTCTTCCTAAGCCAGCCCTCAGTTGTCTCGCCTGGTCCCCAAGCCCCCCGGCTGCCCAGAGCTTGATCTTGCTCCCCGCCTTTGCTCTTCCTGGGTGAGCCCTGCTCCCATTCCTACCTGATGCAATTTGGCCTCAGAAGAGGGCTAGGAAAAGAACCCTGGGGTCCCTGCCTCGGTTCTCCAGTTTGGGGAAGGGCCTTCTGTGGCGAAGAGCTCTTTGATAGTCCTCAAACCCATGTCAAGAGGACTGGAGAGGAGGGACGTGGTTTGCAGGTCATCTCCTCGGCCGGGACCTGCCTGCCCAGCCTCTCGCTGCTGCTCGTGTATCTACCTGCCAGCCCCTGAGAGTGGAGACTGTTCTTAACGCTAAAGACTTCGAGGAGCTGGACTTTTGAGGGGTGAGGGCACAACAGCCCACGGTGCCCACTGAGCCTCCAGTCCTGGAGCAGCTGGCCCTGTCCAAGGACATGCTTGCTCGAGCTCACCGACCAGAACCCACGGCAGCGGCAGCGCTGGTGGCGGCCCCCCATGCAGCATGCACAGCCACATGCACAGCACGCCCACCCTTTCAGGGGACGGCAGCCTGGCCGGGAGCCAGGAGCCGGCTGTCCCTGCTCCTGCTGCAGCATGCCTTCTAGGGCCACAGCTGGCCGCCCAAAGGCTGTGGTCACTCTCTCTCTGCTCTGAGATGTCAAGCCCAGGCAAGGGCTCAGGTGGCTCACGGGAAGTAATCTACTCAGCATCAGAAAAAACTGCAGCTCCAGAGAGCAGGTCAGGAGGCTGTGTGTGTTGGGGGGACCCCTTCTAGGCCATCCTCCTTCTCAGCAGGGGCCAGATAAGCGAAGGGGTGGGGAAATGTGCCTGGTTTCCTCTGGTCCCGTCCTCGACACACAGCCTCCTCGACAGTCCGGCTTGCCACCCCCTGAAAGAGTGAGCCCAGAGCGTGCTTTCAGCCCGAGCGCTCCCTCCGTCTCCGCCCTGGCCGGGCTGCTCCTGTCTTGCCCCGTGCCATGCCCGTTACCTCCGCTGCTGGTACGATACCTGCGGTTGGAGTAGCTTCGAACACAGCGCCCAAGATGGCCACAGAGAGGAAGAAAGGATGAGAGAGGGAAGAGAAAAGAGAGCACAAGTGAAACCACAGGACAAGCAAGCAGAGAGCGTTCTGGCTCAAACCTGACGCAGACGGTGTGGCCAGGTGCTGGCCGCTGCCCTGAGGATGCCAGCTGGCCCTTGGGGGTTCACAGTCAATCTACTGGAGTCGGGCCTGTTCCCGCAGCAGACTCACCACCCAGGTCTTGGAGACCTTTTTAAATAAACACGTTTCTATCTCTATTCAAGGACTAGTCATCTAAGAGGTGGCAGCAGTGACAGTCCACACGGAGCACTGTGCTCCCAGTTCTTTCCCTGATGGCCTGCCCTGCCCTGGCTGGGTTGCCATGACCACTAAGCCGGTTGGGTGACCCTCCGTGATGCCAGGAGTTGGGGGTATGAGGTTTAGGAGGATATCAACCCCAGTCAAAAGGATGGCTCCTGTATCTTCAGGGGAGGGTGTCGCGCAACGCTGGTGTGGGTAGCAGAGGGGAGCGTGTTTGGCTGAAGCCACCCCCCACCATCTCAGCCTTGGAAGGCCTGGGAACTCGCGAGTACTGGAGCCCCGGAGCCCCTGTCCTGGCATTCTGCGGTCCCAATTACAAACATTATGGAATTAGAAACCCAGGTATGGACTGACAGCCCGAAATGGAATTCCTGAATTTTCTGTGAATCCCTAGAAGAAAGTCTCTCTTTGTCCTCTTGTTCCCTGCGGCTGCAGAACTTGCCCTGTGGTGGTCACCGGGGCTGGACAATGGGGCTTTGTTCTTCTATGTTCTGTACCAGGGTGGAGGTGGGGAGGGAGAAGAGCTCTCTATAGATCTCTTATATTAACAGAATTGAGTAATCAAGACAGTGCATCGCATCCTGGCCTGGCCTTCGATAACGGGCATACATTAGTCGCTCACCCAAAGTCCCCCAGCCCTAATAAACTTCCCGAGTGCCCAGGGCACTGGAAGGGGACACCAGGAGGGGAGCATGTTATGTGACTCCTGGTGTAGAAGACGAGAGAGGGACACAGAGGGGACTGTCAGCCTTTCTCCAGCTTCTGTGCGGCCCGGTCCCCTGCCTCAGCGCTGGCCAGGGCTGCTCACGCAGCTGCGTCGGGAGCCCGGGGTGAGGCCGTGGATGCTCTCCTGGGTGGGGTGGGGGGTGCGCAGGAGACCCCACCTGGGCCAGGGCCGGGCCACGGGATTTGAGGCTCCCGGGGAAGGCACTAGCCTTGGTAGCTCATGGTCAGCCTCAAGGATGCCGCTCATATCACCTTTTCTGCGGAGTCTCCTCATGTAGGCACATGGTTGGATATTCTCATGGCTGTCCGCCCTTCTAGACGGCGTGAGCTGCTTATTGCCTGTGTATCCCTTGTTTTATGGATGCTCAAGACATGGCTGAATAAACCATTGTGCCCCCGGAGAGGCAGAGAGACCCCCAGCTTTTCACAGGGGTCTGCCAACATCGAGGCTTTTGCAGTCTCGCTTCCCCAGAGGTTCCCAAACCGCACGCTGCACGGCAGAGGGACATGCGCGGGCCCGGAGCGCCCTCTAGTGGAGCCCGAGGGCAGGCGCAGCTCCGGTGCGGGATGAAACGAGGCCAGAAGATGCCGGGACCAGGACGTGAACTCATTTGCTCTTTGTGAAGCTGGCTTGGCAAATGGCTGTTCCCCAACTCCCCCTCCTCTCTGCAGCCTGACAGCTCATTCACTTCAGGCTGCAAGGAGGGACCACGTTGCCTGCTCTTCTCAAGATCTCGGCAAGCAGCTTTAATCCCGGCAGCTCCCCTACCTCGGTGAACCCTCAAGGCTTTGGGAGAAGGGTTGTCCCCAGAGCCCTCCTGGGGCACCCTCAACCACATCCCTGCCTCCCTCCATAGATGAACCTTTTCACTATTCTCTGGCTTCATTAGCATATTTACTTCCACACGCTTTCCACGCTCTCTTCCTATTCCTCTACAAGAAGGAAAGTTGATAGATATTAAGTAGCTCAGCAAATCAAGACCAAATGGGAACCCAGGTCTGACAGCAGCAGCCTAAGGAGATCTGAATTTTCTGGATGCGATGCCAGCACCTATCTCTCAGCACATAAGATGGGCTCTCTCCTGGGGAGGGCTCGAGGACTTGCAGCCTCATTTCCTCTCCATCCCAGGAAGCCAAGTACTCAGGGTGCTTCTCTCGGCATCTGAACTAGCCAGGCCTTTCGCTCCAGGGTCTGTGCCAGGCACCTACCTTCATTCGGGGGTGCCGGTGACTCCTCCGTGACTGTTTCCCCAGAGCCCACCTGCGTCCTGGCGCTGAGGGTGAAGCGGTAGCGCGACACGGGGTCTGCTCTCTGCACCGTGAACTTGGTCTGATTGGGAGAGAAGTTTTCCACTATCTGCTTTCCTACTTTGGTTCCGTTAACTGGGGAGAGATAGTTAAGTGGGATTAAACAATAGCGACATTTACAGTGATGAGTTATAGAATCTGCAGCTGGAAGGAGAACGCCTTCCCGACTTTGCTGGGAAGAGAAACGGTGGCACCTGCCTGGCGATCTGAAAGGATCTGTTCAAAGGCAGAACTCCCGCCCAGCTCTTTGATTATTCTGCAGGGTTAATGCTTCCTCACTGATCCTGTTGTCTCTAGCTCACTGCAAAGTTATGTGGCCAATGCGAAAAGATTTAGTTTATAATTCCCAAGCCCTTTCAAAAACAAAACTCTTGAGTTCCTTTCTCCCTTTCGAACAGAACTAGGGCAACACCACTAGGGCTTTTGACTGTTAACACCGTCTTTGTGTAAGGCCTATTTAGTATACTTCAAAGGGTGAAAGGGTCAGGTCCAGAGATTGATTCAGAACCGCAAACAAGCACACGGTTGGCTATTAAAATTGTTAACAACACAACACCTGGCCCTTTGAGCATCCCAATGAGGTACATCACCTACTTTAGAGGCTTAAAGCTTTTCAGATGTAGTGGCACTCCCTGAATGGGGACGTTGAGCTCTAGATAAGGTCTTCCCAACCCAGGTTTCTGATTCGCATCACTGCAGTTACTTGGCAGCTCTGCGTACAGCTGCCCTGTCATAAATGACATCTTGTTAAGGTGCCTCCTAACTGTCTAGGGACTCCTGTGAATATACTGTTTACCCCACTGGATGGAAGCTCTGTTGGGTGAGGACCTATCCCTCCCAGACTTGTAGCGTCGGAGAATGTAAGATTCCTAAAGGCTGTGGTTGTCCCCCTCATTAGACCAGAGTTCCCTTCGTCTCGCCCGTCAGACTAGGAGCTCCCTGCTGGCAGCGCTGAGTAAGAAGGGCAGGGATTGGATCTCATCTGCCTCCCCTAGACCAGCGGGGAACTTCTTCCTCAGCCCCTCCACGCCTCTGCAATGCCCTCTGCACGCATGGGCTTTCTACCATGATTCTCAGGAGGGGTGGTGAGAACGGGGTTTCCTGTTCTCAGACTATCTAAGGGAAAGAGAGAGACGGGCAGAACGTACAGGCGACGTATCTGAGAGTGTATCCAGTCAGGATACCGTTGGGGTGTTCCGGATGATCCCATTCGAGGTTGATTGTCTCCAGGTTGGGCTGCCGGACTCGGAGACGCCTGGGGGCACTGGGTACTTGGGGAAGGAGGAGAGAGCAGGGGAGATGAGGGGGAAAAGGGAAGAGCAGAGCAGGGAGGGTGAGGGAAACACAAAAACAAAGCACAAGTATGAAGGCATTGACCTCCGGGCACCCATGCCGGACACTGCCACATCAGGGCGCAGGAGAACCCCGAGGTGGCCAGAGCTCACTGCCCGATCCAGGATGTCGCTTCCCCCAGGTGTGAGGACAAGATTGGCTCAGTCTACTGTTTAAATGGGGAAGAAGTAGATCAAGCTTTTCTTTAGCAACCACCCTGGATTCAGCACACATTAGGCTCTGACCCTGCATGGAGACCTCCAAACTGGGCAGAGCCGTCCTAGGCAGGGAACCATTGGTAGGTGTTTTGCGCGGAGGGTGCAGCTCCCAGTCCGCAGACAAGGATCCTCGCCGCCGGGCCCAGGCAGCAGGACCAGGCCGCCGAGCTGAGAGAGCGGGGCTCAGGGCTGGGCAGAAAGAAACCCAGGATGGAAGCCCTGGAAAGGTGGGGGCGGGCAGGAGTGATGGGGAGAGGCTGATGAGGAAAACCAAACTGAGGGGGAGCGAAAGACAGGAATAAAGAAAACAAGAGGGAAGAACAACAGAGAGGAGAAAGGAGGAAGAAGAGAAATGGGGAAAGTAACAGTTAAGAAGGGAGGGAGGAGAAACAGAAAGGGCCAAGCGAACAGGCTGGCGAGAGCGAAGAGGTGGACCAGGAACTTCGCAGGCGTCTGCACCCCGGGGCCTGCAACCGTGCACCTGCAGAAGGCAGGTCCGTCTGGGCACCTCTGCGGAGCCGACACACACAGCCCGAACATCTCAGCGAAAGCTCCTTGGCAACGTGGGTGAGGACTGTGAAGGTCTCAGGGGAACAGATCGGACGGCTCCAGTGGGCAGGCTGCGCGTCCCGCCTTCCGCCTCGGGAGGTGGTGGGGCAGCGCCCTCGGGGTCAGTCTGCATAGCCTGTCTGGAATTATGTCACCAGGCCACACAGGTCTTCTCTTGAGACACAGCCTCCCGTCTGGGCAGGTCACCGTGGCAATAGCGCTCTGTGGGGATGGCGGCAGCTGCTCAGCTTACAGGTCCTTGGCTCCTTGAGGCTTTGAAGAGGTCACCTGGGCCGTCCACGCCGAGCCACACGGGAGCTGCTCCGGGCCCGCCGGGCTGTGCTACCCTCGTCCTGCCCCACCCTGCAGAGCTGTGGCCAGACCTACCTCCTTCCGGGGTGGTGAACTCCTTGGTCTCACTGCGAGGCCCATCGCCTCTCCCATTGACCACAACCATCTCCAGCTTGTAGTTGCTGTAGGGGAAGAGGCGGGACACCACACCACGGAGGCGGTCACCAGGGAAGCTGGCTTGCTGTCTCTTCTGAGACACCCACAGGTTCTTCAGCAAGCTGCTCTCCCTCCAGTAGTAGGCCTTCGGGACAGAGCAGGCTGGTGAGGGCGGGCGGGCAGAGCTGGGTTAGTTGTTAGTGCTGCTGGCAGTGACCGGTCTTTCCTCTGTTCCCTACAGGCTCAAGTCCCAGATGACCTCATCGGTCCCACACAGGCCTGGGGGAGCAGCCTCGTCATCCCCACTCATTAGCCGCTAGTGAATATGAATTTATGGCAAACAAGACACAGGGTGTTTGGTTCCAATCGTTTCTGATCCATGCCACCTCTTTGGGGGACGGGCGAGTCGGCCAAACTCACATCTGAGCTGCTCCATCATGAGACTTATTTCCAGGGTGGGTAGCGGGTTGCTCAGGGAGTCCGTGCCAGAACCACATGTGAGCCAAGGGTCCAGGCATGGAAAGCTCCGCTCTGTGCTCAAAGACCACATCACTTGAGTTAGATTAGTACTGTTTAGATTGGCAGCAGGCAGGCGTTGAAAAGTAGTAGGTTACCCCCAGAAGTCTGAATATGAGAAAGGGTTGATTTAATCCTTGACAGTAAAACGGTTTCTTTTCACATTGTTTGAAGACCTTTAGGGATGAGACAGGTTCTTGTCCAAGAGATAGTCACACGTCCAGGTCAGTGGGATGCTGGGCTGTGTGGTGGCAGCTTGGATGGGACAGGACGGCTAAGGATGATGGTGCGTTACACGGGACAGTGGAGTGAGTTTGCCACATGAGGTCTAATTAGCAGTGGGTAAGAAGCCACGGGTCAGGCTGCCACACCAGTGTCACCCAGGCTGCCCCAGCAAGGTAATGGGGAGTCCAGACTGAGGGGGACCCAATGGAAGCTTTAGCCAGAAAAATCTCCAAGCGGGCAGGTTAAGGGTGTAAGTCAACTGCTGGGCAAGAGCTCTTGCAAGTGGATGCATCACCTTGCCTTCCACTGCTTGCCACATTCGTTTCCCAAGAAGAGACTGGCCTCTTCCGTTCTGCCCCCAACTGTCTATCAGCCAACTCCTGGTGACCTCTGAGACCACACGACCGGCGTTAATCACAGTTGCAGCCTGCCCCACTTCCCAGCCAACCTCTAAAGCTACTCCTAAGCGAGAGCCTTGTGGACTCTGAGTTTTCTCTGCCCTCTTCCCATCTCAGCCCACCCTTTCGAAGAGGAGAGATGGTTCAGCAGAAACTGCTCACAGGCAGGGAGGACCAGGAGAAGCCAAGGGCTTTGAAATTCATATTCTGGGTAATCCAGAGTTGGCTGTGACGACAGGGGGGATGTCTGCACCCTCTCAGTGGCCTTGCCCGTTAGCTGTGGCTTTACAAAACCAGACTGGGTGAGGCAAGCAGCCCAGTAGGGGCCACCGGGAGAGCGGCGGGGTGTAGCCCAGCAGTGCCTCAACACGGCTTCTGAAGATACAGGTGTGTCCACTCCCACGTGCATTGCAAACGCCACGTGCTATGCAACCAACCCAAACCCACCACCCTGCATGTGATTTTTTCGCTGAGCAGAATCTCTCAGCGTATCTGTTGCAGGACACATCTGGGCTTACATATTTTTTTCTGGGCATATTTTTGAATAGCTCACCCTAGATGTCATCTTCTTGGATCAACTCTGGATCCAACATACACCCCTAGGATCCCTTCCAAGTATCGTACACCCCGTGTCTGCTACCCCCTTGCCCTGGTTAGTGAGCTGGGTGGTTAGGCAGGGTTGGGAGCTGGCCTCCTCACTCGGTACTCTCTGAGCTGGCCTTGGACCGTGTCGGGGTAGACGCGGTTCCACTGAAGACTGATGGCTGTGCTGTTCGTGACTCGGACTTTAACCTCAGTGGGTGCAGCCCTGGGATCTGCAAGGCGTTGGGACAGAGAGCTGGTTATGCGGGCAGGGCTAGTCCCTGGACGCTAGGGGCCCTTCTGCCTTGTCCTCTGCTGGCCTGGACCTCACTGCACTCAACACTCCACGGGGGCAGGGGCTATGCCTCCTCCATCAGATTGTACTTGAAAAAGTCGGGGGAAGGCTCAGGACAAAAGGGTGCCAGTCCAGGTGGGAGGGACTCTGCCTGTGTGTTTAAAGGGCAAGTACTTGCTACCTGCCTGTGCTGGTAGTTTCCATCTGCCCTTCCATTCCATCCTCTGGTCTTCCCCACCCTCCTCCATGTCCTGGGAGGCTGCCCTCTTGGGACCTTATTGGCTGGGCTCCCTTGTTCTCAGGCTTCCAGATGCGTGTGGCCAATAGGAGGCACCGAGAGGAGACCCCAGGGCAGGAGCAGAGGGAGAGGGTGTCGGTTCCCTGGCTTCTTCTTTGCTGGGCTACAGGTCGACAGCTTTTTTGCACTCTTCCACCCAAGGCCACGGCTCCTGAGGGTGGTCCTTGTGGGTTGTGGTGACTCATCGGAGCCCTGCTCCATCAAGGCTGGAGTGGTACAATGGCTTCCTGCTGCTGCCGGCCCTCAGGTGGTTCACGCACCTTGCTGTCTTCCCTCTAGCCCTGCCCACACATCACAAGCAGTCCCTTTCGAGAGCGCATCTGCTTCCCGCCAGCACTTGGCAAGGAACATTACCCACAGATTGAAGCACCCTAGCCGAGTTCGGGAAGTGATTCTGACCCCGTCGCTACCTGGAGAAGGCAGCGCACTCCCTCCCCCATAACTGACTCCTGGCCCGTTTTCTCCACTCTGCTGCAGAGCAGCTTGGCCCGACTCACTAATCCATCAGAGCACAGGCCGCAGGGGCAGATTTCACAACAGAAACTGTGCGGGGTCCATGAAGCCCCCGACCAGATGCTGCCCTTCCACTTACCATCTCCTGGTCCCCACTGGGGTCCTATCTGCAAGTGCCACCACCATGGAGGGGAGGAGTGGGACGGACCCTGCTGCTCATCTCCCTCGGGAGTCCAGTCCATAATCACCTCCAGGAAGGTGGGGCAAGGGCCCAGCCCTCGCTTCTCCCATCTCACCATTATAAACACGGTGGCGCTGCTCTTGACCCCAGCACAGCCCTTCTGAGTCCACTCCTCCCCAAGACTGTCCCTCCTCCCTCTGCTCACTCCATCTGCCTACACGATCGCTTCTTAGATCACACCCAGACCCGACGGGGCACGGATCATCCTGAGCCAGGAGGGGACTCTACTGACCCTCCTGCTTGGCTCAGCAGCCTGTGGGATTCACGTGCTGGGGACAAAGAGGCCACCACCGTCTGGGCAGTCAGGCACATACTTCCACACACACGCCCGGAATCCTGTTGCTTTCCCAGTGCCAGCCTCCAGACACCTTCTCTTCTTAGGCTCAATTCTGAGGGCTGAGAGCAGCGGTGGGAACGCGGGCAGTGGCTGGTCTGGTGCTCTGGAGACCTGCTACAGCCCTCAAGACTGCCCCTGGGAGCCCGTCAGGGAGTCTGGCCTGTGGCCCTCCTTCCTGGGGAGGTGTCTAGTTATGGCTGTTTGGGACGGGTAGTCCCAAGGTCTGTCTTGGCACGAGCATGACTTGGCAGTAAGGCCGCCAGCCCGGGGTCTGAAGACCAGGGCTCTGTTTACTGTTACAAAGCACTGCCAAGGCTTCTCCCTTCCAGGGCCCCAGTTTGCACATCTATACAATGAGAGTGCCAGGCTCGGTGGGGGAATTCTAACCAGTGTTCGGATAAGATTTCCACTCCTGATGTCATCAGGTGCCTGTCCGCTCCAGGTCATTACAGGGACTTCTGTTTCCTGGGAACTGGTTGTCCCCCCCAAACCCCCCCCAAGATTCCTGGCCTATGAGAGTGGCCTTGTGTGGCCTAGCCAGGAGGGTCCTTCATGGGGGACAGGGAGGAGGTTACTCACAATCTTCTCCGGAGTAACCAATGACAGTGTCTGGCTCAGGGCCCTTCCCAAAGTCATTTTCAGCCTGGACTCGGATCTCATAGGGCACGTAGACAGGGGTCTGCCCCACCACGTAGCGAGAGCCCCACACCGTGGCATTGTTCCAGGCCTCTCGAGTCTCTCTCCGCCTCCACTTGACAATGTAGCGCAGGTTGGGACCAAAGGCAGAGGTGGCGTTCATGGGCTGGGCAGAGAGAGAGACACATGAGGTGGAGAGGCTGCAGGTGAGGTGCACGGATCCGCCCACAGCTTGCCCTCTCCGTGCCAGGCACCCCTTCCAGGTCCACCTAACACCAGCCAGCCCCTTGCAGGGTAGGGGAGAGCACATCCCCTTCCCTAGTGAGTCCCCCAAAGCCCAGAGTCCTGTGACCCCAGCAGCATGTAGATTTTCTGTGATGAAGACTTCACCCAAGACCTAGTTACTTTGGCTCTGAGAGCCACCCACATTTGCAGGTGCCAAGGGAGCGAAAGCTTTATTTCCAATAGAACTCCTTCCCACGACAGGAGCAACAATAAAACAAATAATCTCCAAAGTCAGAAGGGATGAGTTCCGGTTAACCATAGCACTCCTCCTGCCAATGAACCCAAATTCCAGAAATGACTTTACTTCTACTGAATCCTACATGTCTGTCCTGACCTTCCCACAGATCAGAGCTCTTTAAAGGTGGGTCTAATTCTGTTCTTGACCCTGGCCCTGGAATCAGTCCCCCGGAGCCGCCCTGCAGAGCCGTAGACCAGCTGCCTTGAGTCTGTTTGCCAAGGCTGTGTCGTGAGACCAGGCCCAGAGAGACAGGGATGAGACAGGGATGGTTCTCATTCCACACACTGCATCTCCCATTGCCATGCCTCGGGGCAGCAGCTCAGAAACGTTAATATTTTAGTGGCTGCATTTGCATCTCTCAGACTTGGAAGTGGTTTGGAAAAAAGTGCCATTTTGAGACCACATACCCCAACTTTGGTTTAGAAAATCTAGTCAGTGAGCCAAGATGAAGATGGGATCTTACAATCCTAACCCAGGGTGAGCTTTTAGAGTCATTGAGTCCATTCTCTGAACAAAAGAAAGGTCCACACTGGACACGTCTCAGAGGCTGTTGTCTGCTCCACTCCCAACACTCTCCATGGAAGGGCCCAGAACACACCACACCTTGGTATGGTGTTTTGCTAGATCTTTCCTAAAGTCTAACCTGAATCCCTCCTTCTTCAGCAAAAATCCATTTGATTTTGCTGCATTCTCTATGATTTTGCTAGGCTGGCAGTCTGGGGACCTGGGTCACCTCTGCTCCTGTCTTGTCTCTGATACCGTGCTCTTAGACATTTGTCCTGTTCGGATGCCCAGTGCAGAGAGGAGTTTGGTTTCTTATAGAAGAGTGGCCGCCAAGACCAGCCAGAGAGTCTGAAGCACATGGTGGCCTCGGGGTGTCCGGGTGTACAGGGAAGGCTCTCGGGTGCATGCTGCCAGGTGAGCAGACCCATGGAAGGCGGGGCCAGGCAGGCTCTTACCGTCCATGTGATCTCCATGTTGTTCTTCCTGGTCCCCTCTCCCCTCACGTCGCCAGGATTGGACTCAGGGGCTGAAACCCAAACAGACACAAAGTTCACGTCCGATTTGTGTTTCACCAGGGCACGGTAAGCAACCCTTCTCCTCCTGCCCAACTGGTCCCTTCTCTGTTTCTTTCTCAGCTTCTTCATACACTACGTCCCACATGTAGCTGAACCGAGCCTGCCTTTTTCTCGTGTGCGTGATGTGCCTTTCTGGCTAAGGTTTGAACCCCCAGAGCAGGGCTAATTTCTTTTGAATTTTAATCCCTCACCAGATAGCATTTATCTTCAGGCTTCCACACCGTGGGTGGTCCATAAACCAACTCAATGGGGATTATCCCCTTTGTGGATTATCCACTCAATATGTTTCATGCCAGACAGGTTTATCCCCAGCATTTAACATTTGGGGAGCATCTTCACACTCTTGGAGCTAGTGTGATTTCAGAAATTAAACACTACCCAAGTATGTTAGGAAAAGAAATCCAACGTAACACCGGATTATATATTTCTGCCACACGTCTTCGTTGTAGCTCTTCCCTTTAAGCAGATAATCAAGAATTATTAATAATTTTAGTAACAACAAAGATGGCAGTTAACATTTACTGTGTATTTGTTATATGCCAGGCATCGTGGTAAGTACCTGACATGCATTTTCAAGTTTTCACAATGGCTCCACGACGCAGGTGTTACTGCTATTCTCTGCTTTGTAGATGAGGAAGTTGGGTTTTGGGGAAGTTACTTAACCTGCCTAAGTTCACATGTCTAGTAACTGGGGGAACCCGGTTTGAGTGCAGATGCCCCGTTCCAGAGCCTTCTCTCGTAGCCCTCAAGTACTCACGTGCTCCACTGGTTCGGTAGCGCTCGGATGGGAGGCTGGGGTGGCTGCTCCCAACCTCGTTGATAGCAATGACCCGGAACTGGTAGTTGACATATGGGGACAGCCGGAGGACGGCTGAGTTGACGCTGCCTGGGAACTTGGAATGGTCATGCCAGACCCCTGGTTGGAACTGATCCTCTTCAAACTGGACGACGTAGTCTGAGTGGGCAGGGAACACAGCTGTTTCAGGAGCCGAGTTAGCGGTGCTCTTCTTTAAAAGCACCTCCTCCCTGCCTCCCATTTTCTCCCTCATGGAGCCAAAGGCACGGGGAGAAGTCATCCCGAGACACTGGAAGGGAAACCAAGGCTGAGAATAGCCCAGGACGCTCATCGAGTGATGCGGAGGTGGGACCAGAAACCAGCGCAGGCCTCCGGTTGAGGGATGTCACCATCCCTCTCTTCTGGCCGTGGAGTGCAGGGCCCCTGAGCTGACCTGTGATGGGGCTGTTGTTAGCGTCCCCCGGGATCCAGGTCAGCCTCACGCTCCTCTCAGCCAGGTCGGTGAGCTCCAGGTCCCGGGGTCGGTCTGGCCGTCCTGGCGGCAGAGGGAGAAGACACCACGCAGGGCTCCTGAGTCAGAGCTAGCCCGGCCTTGTACTGGCCCTTGCCCCGATGACAGGTCCCTAAGGGGCTTAGGTCTTCGCTACCAGCGGGATCCAACCCCAGTCTACCCTGAGGGGTGAGCACAGGGACCACCCCCTTCCCTTGGGGAGCCAAGGAAGAACAAAGAGGAACCTCCAAATTCCAGCCCTCCCAAAAGGGTATCAAAGGGTGCAGAGAAAAAGAATGAAGTGGGCCGGGCGCGGTGGCTCAAGCCTGTAATCCTAGCACTCTGGGAGGCCGAGGTGGGCGGATCGTTCTGAGCTTAGGAGTTCGAGACCAGCCTGAGCAAGAGCGAGACCCCATCTCTACCAAAAAAATAGAAAGAAATTAAT
>CAUYSK010006134.1:0-98319 GCA_963575035.1 Avahi laniger
TATTATGGACGGTATATAATTATATATGCTAGACTTTTATAGAACTGGCGGTGCAGTAGGTTTGTTTACACCAGCATCACCACAGACACGTGAACACTGCATTGTGATAGACGTTACAATAGCTATGGCATCACCAGGCCATAGGAATTTTCAACTCCATTGTAATCTTATGGGACCAGCGCCATATATGCAGTTTGTCATTGACCAAAACCTCGTTAAAATGTGCATGACTGTGTTCAAAGCTCCTTTACTAGGACGGCTCTGTGAGTTACTTTATTGACCACCCTCTAGTTTCACATATTAAAGATAGACAGGAATAATGAGGTGGGATAAAACACTGAGACTCATGAAGTCAGTGGCACCGAAGCCCCCAGAGTAGGATCGTTGCCTGTCCAGCAATAGCAATCACAGGACAGCACACATTCGGGGGCAGCTGGCTCCGCTCAAGATGTTTCAAAGATCTCTTGGAAATTCTTTCAAGCACTGCCACATTCTTCTGAATATCTGAAATGTCTTTGTCTTTGGAAGGAAGACGTGATTTATGGAAACAGCCAAATCCCTTGGAGCCAAGTCTGGCAGGGGGTCAAGATGGGTAATGTTAGTCCAGAATTACCCATTTTAAATAGGAGTGCTGTCAGAATTTTCTCAGCAATGACTGGTTTGGTTCTTTCAGTGAAAATCAAGCAGTATATTATTTTTAAGCTTGCAGTAGAAAAATATACATAATTAAAATAATTTTATTATTGATAATCCCAGTCCCTAACCCCATTTACTGTAATTGTTTTGTAGCAGAGTAGCATGTGTATGTGTGAGATTGTAGCCATGTGTGTTTGATTATATGTAAGCAGGCAGATCAATCTATAGTTAGACAAGCATATATAGATATAGTTATATATACTGTTTCTCATGGGATATTTTTCATTCCCTTTTCCCAGACATAGTTTCCAGAATTCTCCTATAAATGTGAACCTTTTTAATTGTTGATATTCCTCTAAGATAAGCAATTCTTAACCCTTTTTTTTTAAGGTTACATACTTCTGTTAGAATTTTCTGAATAGTGTTCACCCTTTTGTAGAAAAAATAGAATTGTATACACATTCATATGATTTGGAAAGGAGGGGAAAGGAACATCATGTTCAGAACTTTTGGCCTAAGATTTAGAAAGAAAAGTGGCTGAAAATTCACATCATAGGATATATTTATAAAAGTATATTTTATATTTATTAAAAAAAGGACTTTTCAATAGATGTGGCAAATTATTTATTGCATAGCATCTTTAGTTAATTAACTGAATTTCAGATTGCCTGAATAAGGCTAAGAAAAAAATTAGTGATGATAACAGAGAAAGACAGAAGCCAGTGGGTCACTTTGTATTGACATTTGGATTAAAGTCACATAAAAGATTTCTATTTTCAAGATCTCGCAGGCAAGATATACTTTAAAAACGTTCTGATATCAAACATTTAAAAGCTGAATGAAGTGTAAGAGATCTGTTTAAATACATATCCAGGTGAGGAGTATAGGGTGGGGGTTCTTAGAAGCAAAAATTGATCAGAAAGCACTAAATCAAAGAGGTAGGTAGTCTTAGAGTTGATGGCTTTTCTGGGGGCATCTGCCTATTTTCAGATATCCAGACCCTTTGGTTTATTTGGCTGCCCAGAGGGAAGAGAAGATAAATGTAATACCCATGCAATATGGGACAGATGATCCAAAATCCCTTCAGAAAGACTAGATTTCATAAGGCAAAGCCCTCAGCAAAAAAGTAAAAGAGAATATAATCCACCCCACAAAGAGAGAAAGGAATCTTGCCTGTCTCTGCTTTTGTCATAGGAACTAATCATCTCTGAGAAATCTGAACCCAAAACAGTTCTCCCATCAATCGGGGGAGGGTGTCAAAACAGACACTTCTTATGTGAACTAAAAATGACCAAGCCAAAGTTTTAGTTTAAAATTCTCCTGGGTTGGTGGAACCCCTAGGCACCTAGCAGATGTGAGTGCTTATTATCTCTGAGAAAATGCACTTAGTAACTAAGCATGACTCAAAGAATTCTCACAAATGAAATGCCAAAAATATCATAATGTGAAATGCATGAGGGAACAAGTTTTTATAAGAGTCAGAAGAAACAACAAAGAGTAAAATTAGACCCACTATGTTTGCAAAAAAATACGAAGCCCCCTCAACTACAAACTAAGTAAGCTTAATTTGTTTAAAAAAAATAAAGGAGGGCATCAAAAGAAGTACAATAGATTATGAAATATAACAAGGTAGACTTGAAATAGAACTTCAAACAATGAAAAATGTAATTTAAATCAGAAACACAATGATGGATGATATAGCGAATTAGGCATAATTGAAGAGAAAATCACTGAAGTGGAAGCTAAGTACAAAGGAATTATATATAATGAAGACAGAAAACAGTAGAAATAATAAACAAAGGTAAAGAGAACCATAGGATAAAAAGTAGATTTTTCACACATTTTACTGAAGGTGCAGAAAAGAGATAGTAAAAGGAATTGGGTGGAAAGAATATCTGAATATATCAGCCTTAAAAATTTCCAGGATTGATGAAAGGCATCAATCAGAGAACTCAAGAAATTCCATTACTGTGATATTTATCCAAAGGAAAAAAAGACATTCTATAAAAAAGACATGTGCACTCAGATGTTCAGAGCAGCACAATTCTAAATTGCAAAGATGTGGAAACAACCCAAGTGTCCATCAATACATGGATTCATAAAATGTGGTATATGGAATACTACTCAGCCATTAAAAAAAACAGTGAACTAATATCTCTTGTATTAACCTGGATGGAGCTGGAGCCCATTCTTCTAAGTGAAGTATCACAAGAATGGAAAAACAAGCACTATGGGTACTCACCTTTAAATTGGTACTCATCGCTCAATACTTATGTGCACCTATGGGAGCAACATTCGGGCATCAGGCAGGTGGTGGGGGAGGAGGGGATGGGTAAATCTACACCTAATGGGTGTGGTACGTGATGGATTGGGCGTGCTTATTGCTCCAACTTGGGCAGTGCAAAGGCAATATATTTAACCAAAGTGTTTGTACTCCCGTAATATTCTGAAATAAAAAATTAAAAATTTAAAAAATTTAGAAAAACAATTTTGACCAGTATTGAAACAGGAAAAAAAGAAAGAAATTCCAAACAAGATATATTGAAAAAAAAATTTCTCTGTGTGAACACACCAGAATCAAACAGCCACCAAGAGGAAAAGACAGATAACCTTCCAAACAAAGAAACAAACAACCAATCATTAAGCTTTTAGCAAACTTCTCAACAGTAACGATGTAATCCAGTAAGTTGAAAACTCTCCTCAAAGTACAGAGAGAGAGATTACTTGTCAAACTAGAGAAATCTTCAGAGCAATACTGTCTTTCAAAGACAAAAATAAAGATATTTTAATTCTAACAAAACTGAGAGTATTTGCTCTCAATGGATTCTCCTTAAAGAGATTTCTAAAGTGTGTACTTCAAAAAGAAAAAATACTATCCCAAAAAGAAGGCCAGTGATGTGAGAAGGTAGAGAGAAAAAAGAGAGTAGGAAAAAATATGGATAAATTTAAATTTAAATATATAAACATAAGCTGTATAAAATGATAAACGTAATGTTCAATTTGTAATGTTAAGAAAGAAGTATAAATAACTATAGCGTAAATAGGAGTAGTCAGGTTAAAATACTGTTATCTTAGAAAAGATGTTAACTTTCAATAATGTTACATTAAATATGGGTTTTGGAATGTCTAGGGTAGCAACTAAACAGATAGAATTAAGGGCATAATTTACAAACCAGTAAAGGGGGGGAAAAGATACGAGAAAAGAGAAATTAAAACAAGAAAAACAAAAGAAACTGAAAATTGTACAATATAAAGCACAAAGCAATGAAGATAAATTAATGATAATAGCAAACATAGAAGCTTTTAAAAGACCAGATTGGATCTTCAAAATTATAATCTAGAAATATGCTTGTTATAAAACATATATCTAAAGAATATGGAAATATATGACTGAAAATAAAATACAGAAAAAGATATGTCAAATGGTAAAGGAAAGCTGGTATACTTATGTTAAAGTGAGCTAAAATAGCCTTTAATGACTTTTGCCTTTAAAAATATATATATTGGCATTCAAAAGGATCATAACACAACCTCAATGATAGAGTGTTCAGTTAAAATCAAGAAGTTTTTAAAATTCCTACATGTATGTCCATAATAATATAGTTTAAAACTATATAAAGCAAAGATGACAAAGGAGAAATTGACAAACTGGAGCTCAGAGTGGAACATTTCAACCCATCTTTTTTAGTAATGGATCAAGCAAACAAAAACAGATGAGTAAGAATGTAGGAAATTGGAGAAAAACAATTTGCAAATCTAATTTTAATAAACATGCATAAATGCCACATCCAACTAATAGAAAATACAACAAAGCACACATGGGGCAGTAATGAAAATTGATGACATCCCAGGCTGTGGAACACATCTAACAAATTTCAAAGAATCGATGTCATGGAGATCATAGTCCCTAACAAAAGGCAATTAGATTAAATTCAATATCAAAAAGATAACATTAAAAACTTCAAATCGTTGGAAATTAGAAAGCACTCCAATTAACTCGTGGGTCAACAAATTTAGAATTAAATAATAGTGAAAATACTGCATCGTAGAACTTGTAGGATGCAGCTAGATTGGGTTCGTGGAGAGAAATTTATAAGTTTAAAGATTTATATTAGAAAACAGGGAAGGCTAAAACAAGGAAGCCTTACCGTACAACTTAAGAAATCGAAAATTATTTTTGTAAATGAATATACCCAAAGAAAATAGAAGAAGGGAAATTATAAAGATAAAAGCAGAAATCAATAAAATACAAAACAGGTACCACAGAGAGGATCAATAAAACCAAAATAACTTTTTAAAAGATGGATAAAAATTTATAGCAAAAATAACTGAAGGAAAAAGGAAAGATAGAAGGCAAAGAAAAATAATAAAAAGAGGAAGAAGAAATAAATAATGTATGTAGGGTATACAACTACAAATGCAGTTGAGATGAAAAGACTATATATTATGAACAACTGTATGTCAATATAGTTGAACACTTAGATGAAACAACCACAGCTTTGAAAAAGAATATAACTTAACCAAAATCAATTCAAGAAGAATTAGAAAACCCACATTCCCTTTAATTATTAAATAAATTGAATCAATAGTTTAAAGTCTTCTCAATAAAACCTGGTCCAAAGGTTTTACAGTTAGTTCTTCCAGGAATTCCATTTGTACACAAACTCGACCCAAGCATAGAAGAGGAATGTCTCCCCAGGATGCAGCATTGATCACTGTCAAACACAAAATGAAAAAAATAATAATAATAGCAAGCTAATTTCACCCATAAACATAGATATAAAAATTCCAAACAAAATACTAACAAACCTAATCTAGAAATATATTTAAAAGATAATCCATTCTGACCAAGTTTGATTCAACTCAGGAATACAATTGTGATCTAAAATTAGAACACATGTTAATATAATATCCCATATTAACAGAACAAAGGAGAAAGAACAAATGATTATCTCAATTGATGCAGAAGACATTTGTTAAACGTCATCATTCGTTTGTGGTAAAAGCTCTCAGCAAACTAAGAATAGAAATAAACTTCCTTACCCTGATAAGAGATATTGAGGGAAAACCCTGCAGTGGGCATCATACTTAACAGTGAAACATTAAAAGCCTTGCCTTTAATATCAGGAACAAAGGAAAGATGCCCAGTGTCCTCATGTCTATTCAAAGTTGCATTACAGGTTCCAATCATTAAGATAAGGACGGTGAAAGAAATAAAAGATATAAGGTTTGGAAAAGTAAAAATAAAACTGTTATTTCCTTATGATATGATAACAGTGAAATCCGGAAAGAATACATAAACATGTTTTCAAAATTAATGAAAGTATAGTAAGACTAGAAGTTTTGAATAAATACAGAAAAGCCTTTTTGATGGGTATTTCTATTTATTTCTATTTATTGCTGACACATGGAAACCAACAAAGATTCAAATTCAGCTAAAATTAGAATATTTAAAGAACTCATAATTTAATTTAAAAAAGACCAAAAATGTGATTAAAAATAAAAGCTAAACCGGATAAAAGACACGGTAAGGACTTTTACAAGAGAAGACACAAGAAAAATGCTCAACCTCATTTGCATCAGGAAAATGCAAATTAAAGCTACAACCATCAGATTGGCAAAAATCAAAATCTAATAAGACAAAGGATTAGGGAAGTCAGGGAGCAATGATAATTATTTATATCCTGCTAGTGGGAATGCCAGTTGGCACACACATTTTGAAAAACAATTTAGCATTAGATTATAATATTAAAGATGTAAGATCTCCACATCTTACCTAAATTTTATCCCTAGGCATGTACTCTTGAAGTGAAACTCTTGTCCACTTGCATAAAAGACAGATATCAGAGTGCTCATAGGGAAATTTTTTTTGTAATAACTAAACACTGGACACAATTTGGGTGTTCATCATCATTAAAATGGATAGACAGGCGGTGGAATATTCATACAAAGGAAGATGATTAGCCAAGAAAATAAATGAACCACATCTACACATATCAGCCTGAATGAATCTTAGGAATAGGATGTTGAGCGAGAGAGGCATGTGATTCAATTTCCACAAGGTTCAAAAATATTAAAAAGTAAACAACATATTTCCATATAGTTATGATAAAACTGCAGAGAAAGGAGTTTGGGCAGGGTTTCCATGTATGGTTGTACATTGCACAAGGCCATCCAGCAAAGAGGCTGATTAGAGCTAAATACTAACCCTTAAATCCATTCCTGAACCTTTTACCCTGCAGTAGGAATGTATCTCCACTAAGAGGAAAGGAGATTCAAGTTTACCCACAGGCACCTGGTGGGGTTGGGAGTAACATACATGGAAGTGTCAAAGGTATAGGCGATATTATGTGCCTTAAGCTGTGTGGTAGTAGATAACTGGCCATGTTATTTACATTTTTATTTGAACACATGAGCAACACATGTGTTAAATATACATATGCATGCGTATATACACACAACATACATAGATAATTTAACCTTGTGTCTTCATCCATTTGTGCTGCTATAACAGAATACCACAGACTAGGTAACTTATAAAGAACAGAAATTTGTTTTGCATAATTTTATTAAACATAGAGTAGCTACTGTTCTTGTTTTTCTCTCTCAAAAAAAATAATATATAGGTGTATAAAAAATACTTATGAGGCTGCAGAGAATGGCATGTTTAAATAAAGCCTGATTGCCAGGAACAATGTTTGCCTGGGAACATGAAAAGTCCTCTCAAAAGGATTTCTCAGAGAATTACAGAACAGGGGTCTGGGCGGAAGCCAGCTTCTCTCCTTGGCTCCATTCAGCTCTACAGAGTCACCTCCAAGAGGTGGCTCATTGTCCACGTATCAGCAAGACAGTGAGAGGGGGAAGTGCCCATGGACTGGATATTAACTCTGTTGGGCACTGAATAACTCTACCCATGAAGATAAAACTGAACTAACTCTAAGAATCCTTGTTTATATCCAACTTCATGATTTCTCCTATGGCATCCCATTAGAGCTTCCACGCACTGCTATGAGGAAGGGACAGATGTTAGCATCTCTGCCTTATGACATGGAGAACCTCAATTCCTGAGAGGTGGCCTGACTCTTGCAACATCAAGCCAGGCAGGTCTTCGGCACCTACTCCAAGACTCTTCCTTTCCATTCCACAGAGGGTTGGATAAAGGCAGAAGCAAAGGAAAAAACAAGAGGGGAAAAAAGGGGAAAAGATAAAGGGCTGGTGGAAGAAAAAGAGAAGGAAGAAAAAGGCAAAATGACAGCCACTCCTGTGCAGAGACAGTGAGAGGAAGAGGAGTATGGCAGAGTGTCTCCTCTGAGCCCCCTCATCGACTGGAGGAGATTAGATTAGAATGAGGGGCAACATTTGCCATAATAAAAGTGGTGTAATCAGGGATGAGCAGGCCCCCTTGAGGGTGTTCTGAACTAAGAGGTGGAGTGTAGCCTTCTTGGGTTCAAGACCATCTCTTTGTTCTCTCCATCGCTGCAGTGCCCATGAGGCTAACAGCATCTGCATCTGCAGTACTGGCTGAGCCTGCAGCCCTTCAAAACAGGCATCGTTCATACTCTGTGGATTTCATCCACAGGCACCATGATGTCAGGGAGGGCTTAGGCTTTCCCAGAAACCTGCTGTCTGAGGACCCCACTCTCTAACAAGCACACACACCTTTCAGTGTTGGAAGAAACTGAGGCCTCATGCTTGGCCTGTTTGCCAATTGGCTCCCAGCTCTAAATCCTTAAATATTGGAGCCCATTGCCAATGTGATGCTGAGTATGCCTGTGTAACTCTTTTGCAAACTTCTAGCCAAGCTCAGGCAAGATGTAACTGAAGACAAGAGAAAACAACTTCCCCTTAGGTGAAGGTCACTATACAATGGTGCAATTCTTGGGATCTAAAGATGGAGTTTTGTAAACTAATGATTTGATCTCCCTTGCTTTAGTGTAAATTGGAAATGGATACCGTGTCTTTAATGCTAATTAGGCATTGTGCACTTAGTCTTCCAGGCCTCATGTAAATAACAATTAGCAATAATTTAGCAGTTGTACATGCTGGCATCTTCTAAGCCATACCATTGTATACCATTCCAAATTCCTTTGCATTAATTGGGATCATAAGCCAATCAGCACTAATTAGGAAGAAAATAAGTATAATAATAAATGAAACAAAATTAGTGATTTGTATCTGGTCGGTAGTTCCTTCCTTCTGCAGTTCATCAAATAGTCTTAATGTGTAGGAACTTCTTGTAATTGAAACTAATTATGAGGTTTCCCCTGCTACTTTGAGCCTCATGTTCAAATCCCATGAAGCTCATTAAATAAGTAACAAAACTGGAATCTTTAGCACATATTGTAACTTGGATCATGTTAATTAGCACCACACGCAAAAGGCAATGAGAAGCCGTTTAGCAGCCCCTGTTCTAGTTAAAGGGAAGTGAGATTTGGATCATTACAGTTCTTTGGGGCTTTTCAGAAGCCAGGCCAGTAGTTGGTGGGCACGGTGGTGAGAAAGTCTGTGTGGTGATGCAACCACGGTGCAAGGCAGAGGGGAGGGGAATCCGAGGCCAAGTTACCCCTTGACTGGGGCATTTCTAGCAGTCCCAGTTGTGTATGGAAAACACCTGAGGAGGGTGGTAGCCCAGTTACAGGGGAGTCTCCTTAGTCCAGGAACTCACCCCACACTTGACTCTGTGGCAACCTCTTCCCTACCTTGGGCCAGTTATACATAGAGCTTTCCTCTTCAAGGTTGATTGGTGAGCCTTAAAGACCCCAGAGAATTCACTTGCCCTGCACGGAATGAAATTGTATACACATAAACCCATGTGTCTGTTTCTAGTCAAACATATGTACCATTCAGTAGACATATTGACTGTATTCACAGTTTCCAGCGCTGATCTCAACGACTGCCGTTCCCTTTCCGTATACAGCTAGATCTGTAGATAGCGCTCTAGGCTGCAGTTGGAAGATGCCATACAAATAGACTCACCCACCAATGTGTCTTTTGCCTTCCTCTTCATCCTGTGGAGCAGACTAAAGTTAAGAACTCAGGATGGTGATGGGGAATGTTGGATACAGGGAAGTAAATCCACAGGGATGTTGGTTTATGGTATATCTACCTCCAGTACTGGAACTCAGTAAACAATATTATTCACTGCTATTTTATGAGAAGTAGTTCTAAAGTAACCCTAACAGAAAATACTTGCTCCTGTGCCATTTTGACCTGTCAAGCTTGATGGCTTGATGAGAAAAAAGACATGGCCAAAGCTTTCCAGACACCGAGCTGAATCAGAGCTAATGATGTCTTATGCTGGTGATGTTGACCTTACATATTTGGACATAGAATCATCTGGTTCTTATGTAACAGTTAACAATTCCGAACATCCTTCTGGCCTCAACTAAGGCCTCTTTTCTTTGTAAAGAAGCTCCTATTCTTTGTGTTTTTTTTTTCTTTTTACTCCTACAGCTCTGATTATCACTATGAGACTCATTTATGCATGGTTCCAAGTTGTCTGATGATATTCTGAGGGGTAATAATCTGATCTTCCTAATCAGATTATTAGTTATTCAAACTTACATGTCATATTCCTTTGCAACCCTACAATGGGAAACCCAGGCAGAGAACAAAAATTTTCCAGTAAGTTCTGATGTGTTGATAATTCAACATTTGAAAAGAACATCCAGAACTCAGCATAAGAATAACACTTTGAAAGTAAAAAAATGTAATTTTAATCATTCTTGTATTGCTTTCAGTATTTTATATATTGTGCAGTGTGAGTGAGCGGGTATATGAAAAGTCTGCAGTCTGCAACATCATCTACTAAATGATACCTGAAAAAAACTCTAGGACTTGTGTAGTGTGAGTCCATATCGCTGGCATTATTTTATTTGTTATTAATGGATTATAAAGTTGGTGCTTTGTTACATAGACATGATAAGATGGAAAGACAGAACAACCTCAGAGATAACTCGTGGCAACCCTTCTTACTAATGCTTCACAGTAAAAAGGAAAGTAATAGTTATTAGTTTGCTTGCATTGCTAAAATCAGCTGGCTTGGTTAATCCATTTCATACTGATTGATTCAATTTACCTGTGTAAACACAACCGCCAACAGCACACACAAATGTTTTTAAGAATGTAATCCTGCATCATGTAATGCTGGGTAATTGACAATGAAACTATAAGATAATAGTTATGTTCTGCCACTAGTAGTTTACAGTCTAAGAGAACTCACGACTGATCATAGTGAAATTAAATGCAGTCAAATTAAGATGTTTAACCAAGAGAAAGAGAATAAGCAAAACACAAAAAGCTTGTTAGTCTTTCTTTTTTTAACCAGAGATTATAGTTGCCAATATTATCTCATCCATAGTCCAATGTTAAATTATATGACAATGATCTGTTTGCACGCCTGCCTCCCCTAGTAGCATTGCACTCTAACTTTCTCATTGACATGAAGGCCAACGAAGGGCCTCAGATGGTGTTTTAGTAGGAGGGATCAGGTTTGGCATAAAGATGCCTAGGCTGGGCTTCTCAGCCAAAACATTCATCCCCAGTAGAGGAGAAAACAGGAGTCTGGTCTTGGTTGTTAGGTAATCAGATATCTGGACTGAGACAGACAAAGGCACACTTATGCTAGTGGAATCAAGTCATTAGGCAAAGACATAATCACAAGGGAAAAGTGGGAGCCCAGGGATGAGAACAAGGCCCTGGGACAGAGCAGGATGCTGCTGGCCACTGACGTATTGCCCTGAAGTTTCTGAACATGCTTCTGCCTGGACAGAGCGTGGTAGGCGTGTTGTTGGAGGGTGGGGAGACTGCAGTTAGAGAGCTCTGTGGATCGTTACAAAGCCCCACCACCACTGCCACCTAATCTGTTCAAAATGTATCTGTCTAAATCTCACTAAATATAATTTTAAAATAAAAACATACATGTCTATTTTAGACTTGATAAGGAAACCTTCCGGAATTCCATAGCTTTTCATCTTAAAATTTTCTCATTGGCAAAAAATGAAAGAAAAGACAGAAAAGAAATATGATGAAGACCTTGAACAGTAGCTAAGATGCTGCTAAATATCTCTGTGCCTAGATTGGTATACCACTGGCAATGCACACAACACACGCACGTACGCACATACACACGTACACACTCACCCCCGGGAAACATTACATTCGACAGAGTGCACACCTTACATTTTCATCTGCTTCAAAGTAGTGCTGAGTTACAGACACAGCCTGATGACAACACTGAGGCCAGGAGGTATTGAAAGTGGGACCCCAACAAAATGGAAGTTGCAACAACCCAGGATCCTCACCACCTTGCAAATAAGTTTCTTCCTTAGTATGTATGAATGTGATCACTCATTCACTCATTCTCTGCTTGCTGAACACCTCTGAATCCAACACTGTACTAAATGGTTGAGCTATGAAGGACAGCAGTGTAGCCTGGAGGCACAGCTTTACAGATGTCTTCTAATTTGAGCCCTGCAAAACCCCTGCAGTAAAGATATCACTATTCTTCTTTTGCAATTAGGGAAACTGAGACTCAGCAGGGCTAAGGAACATACCCAAGATGTCACAACCAGGGAGAGATGGAAGGGACCTTAAAGCCTCTAAATCCATGCTTTTTCCACGACGCTACCTTCACTCGCAGCTGACTCATCCTGAGACTGAAGGATCCTCAGGAAACTTGTCTAAGAGGAAAGGCAGGATGGGATTTTGTCCCACAGAGATAGAGGGAGCGGCTCCTCTCTGTATCTCCATATTCTGTGCATTATCCAAAGCTCCCCCACCAAAATATTACTATTAATAACCTTTCTAAAAATACCACAGACCTGAAAAGTCTGAAAAGCTCCCTCAGAAAAGCATCACTTTCACACGTTAAAATCCTTCTGAAGAAACAAACCTTCCCCACCATGGTTTAAGTCACTCGCCCTCCATGCCTTTCTCTCTCCACCACTGATGAACAACATTCCAAACGTTCGTGCTAGAGTCCCATCTTTCAGGTCTGGGATCTGAACAGGGCAAGGAGTACAAGGCGAGGGTGGAGGGGGAGGGTTGAGGAGAATCTCTTTTTTATTTTTTTGTTTTTTGTTTTTTGTTTTTTGTTTTTGATCAAGAGGAACAGATTCCATTCTTGAATCCTCTTCCATTTTATAAACAAGGCTGCACACACAGCATTCCTACCAAAGCACATGGTCCTGTTTTTAAAACACAGGTCTGGTCCTTTCTGGAATTTCGTGTTTGCCTCTTCCTATTCATTTGGGATTTATTTTAATTTGGTGGTATTTATTGTGGCTAGGGATGGAACAGTTCTCCCATTCATTTTCTCTTTTCTTTTATCTCTCCCTCCACACTCTATATCTTTTATAATTATGTTTTTAAGCCTATAAATGTTTCCAAGGGCAATGCCAAATTTTAAGTACTGCTTGCTGTTACCTTCAGTGTGTGGTTTCACCCTCACACCTGTAGCCTACAGTTTTTGCTGACATGTTGTGGTTCCTCTTCCAAAGTTCTCAGACCTCAGCAACACCCGCACCTGAGGAGATATTATTGAGCTTCTTTCCTTTATATGGAAATGCGTTGGTTCTTTTCAACATGGTGGGCCGGTTTTAAGGGGTCAGGTGAAAATGTGATCCTGGGAAGGACAGTGGAAACTTGGCTGAAAACTGGAACAGGGAGATCCTTAACTTCTCACTACTGCTTTGGGGATTGGCAGTTTAAGGATTTGGGTTGTTGGGGTGGGGAGCGGGGCTGACTACCTCAATAAATATGAGATATTAGAGTCAAGTAATGAAATTATTCCATTTAAGAAATATACTGATATGTACCAAACCCAATGAATACATCTTTGTCTCGTGAGAATACATCACATTCCACAGAGCTGCCATTGCTTAAAATATTTTCAAATATTTCTAGAATTATCTCCAGAGACTTTGGTACATGTTCTTTTAAGTATTCTCAATCAGGGAAAATCTTCATCTTCTGAGAATACAGAGAATATACTTCCAAAAATATATATGCTTCCAAAAATCACCTGTAAACAATACTAGTGAATCAGTTCCCAGTCTGTGATTATCACAGGTTCCCGAGGCTGAGTTTGTTGATTGGCTTGCAGTTGGGTTTTAATGGTCAAGCGACATTTGAACAATGTCAGTATCTTTGGAATGAAGAATTTGTTTTCTGCGATGACTCCCTTCCATTACTACTCATTTATGTATGTGAATCCAGGCCTCCTCAGTGGCCTTTGTCCTATTCAAGGAGCATGATCAGACTGCAGTCTACACAACCCAGCACCATCATGAACCGGCTGCATGGGCAATGTCCGCTCTGGGCAGAGCCTCACAGAAAGTGCTTCCTGCTGTACACGTGAAGAAGTGACTAGCCTATCTACATCCCTACAGTCAAACCATCCTCATGTGAGCCCAACGAAAGACCACACTTCCCTTCCTACCTTAGATGCTAGAAGAATAGTGATGTCATGAGAAAGCAAAAACAGCAGTAATCTGAAAGTCACTTTTCTTAAATCTTCATGAGGTCTGGTTGCACAGGGACTCAAATACCTGTTGACCTCAGGAGTCTAATGCAATGGCTCTGTTTTAAAACTCGAGAGGGGTGACATTTCTTAACATTGTGCTCCATGATTTGGGCATGGGTAGCCCTTCCATAAGATAATATCCCCCTAGTGCAGTAATGCTCCCCTGGAGATCATTTATTCCTGAGGAGACATGTCTAGAGACATTTTTATCACAACTAAGTGGAGGTTTCTATAGACATCTAGAGAGTAGAGGCCGGGGATGCTGCTAAACATCCTACATGGCACGGGACAGCTCTTCCCTCCTCCCTATCACAAAGAATTATCTTATCTAAATGTCAAGAGTGCTGAAGTGGAAAAACCAGAACAAATCTCACCTGGTGGAAATCAAGGCAACATATGGCATAAGTGTGAACATAGCCCTGGCAAGATGTCGTGTACACGTCTGCCTTCTTTGAGCAAAATTCAGTACATGGGCCAATTATTGTGACTCTCTTCAGTTCATACCATGAAAACAGGAATGCCCCAAGTAGATGTTTCCCTTGGCATCCCAAATTCATCTTTTCTGCACCAACGTTTGGTGTTAGGATTGGCCTCGCCATATCCCAGGCATGGTGCATCCTTTCACACGCAGTGTGGAGAAGACACGGCATCTCTGCTATCCATGTCTTTGCAGTTTTTACTTTCCATTCTGTAACCAGCTGCTTGTTATAGAATCAAAAAATATTAGAAAGGAAAAGGCTCTTCTGATTATCTTGCCTGGGAGGAAACAGAAATCACAAGAATTCGGGTAATTCTCCAGGTAGATAAAGAAGGAACAGTATCAGGACCAGGTCTCCTGAGCTCTAACCTGGTGCCCATCTCACCGCTGTCCCACCATGCTTCCGTCCTGTAGGCACAGGGAGCAGCGGCCCCAGGCCCAGTGCTCCCAGGTCATAACAGATTATTTTATGTGCCCAGGCAGTGAAATCATAAGCTTCACTCAAGAGTGAGAGCTTATTTCTCTCTGCTGCTGGACCCTGCAGAGTTTCTGAACTGTAAAGCTCAATCCTTGGCCTTTCTGCTGAGATTAGAGAATGATTTTCTCTTTTCAGTTCGCACTCAATGTCATTTTTAAGACATCATTAATTGACGTTGGGAGCAATCCCGCTAAGCTTCTCCTCCATCATGGTCAGGGAACATCCCAGGAATATAGCTGGTGTGGGACAAAGGAATTTCATGGACTGTGATGATTATTTTAAAATAGGTCCACTGAGTAGGAAAAGCCTAGTGACCTGCAAAGTCCTATAAGGGTTTTGCCACAGTATCTCAGTGGCGGAATAAAACCAATATTGTGACAAGATAGGCACCAACCATCATCACTACATAAGAAAAAAAGGTATAGTAAGAATATACAATGTCGGTATACTAATTAGTCATATTTTGTTCCCTTGGAATTTACTAAATAAAAATTAATAAACAAAACAAAAATTTTGATGGTTAACCCTTAAAAATCTCCCAAATTAAGATGCTTTTCAAACCATTTTTAGGCTCCCCATAAGGTAAGGGAAAGGAGATGTAGTAGTTAGTTCTCTGACGGAAAACTGAACAGAATATTTAGCCTGCCAGCCGGAAGTAGACCTAGGATAATGCCTGTAATATGGTCAGAGGATCATAGGATCAACAGATTCTTAAAATTGGGAAAGAATTTGTAAGCACACCCAGAAAGTATGCATTGGATCTGAGCTGAGGACTTTATATAAAGAGCATGCATGAAATAAGACTCAGGGAAAGATCAGCAGGCTCCACGACAGTGGCTAGAGGGGGCAGGGTGCAAAACCACTCGCAAACTCACCAAATCAGGGAATAAGCTTTAAAAGCTATTCAAGGTCTAATTTGAGTCCTCCTTCCTCTGTGAAGTCTTAAAAACTTTCTTAATCAGCATATTTCCCCCTCTACAGAGCATTTCTACATAATACATATCTGTCCCTACTAACTTGTTCTTTAATTGCTCCTTACAGCTTTGTTTAGGGTCTCTACAACCATATTAGTGTACTAGCGCTGCCGTAACAAAGTCCCTGAAGCTGGGGGGCTTAAACCATAGAAATGTATTGCCTTATAGTTCTGGAGGCTGAAAGTCCAAGATCAAGGTGTCTGCAAGATTGGTTCCTTCTTAGGAGTTTGAGAGAGCCTCTGTTCCATGCTTCTCCCATTGCATTTGGTGTTTTGCTGGTCATCTCTGGCATTCTTTGGCTAGAAGGTACATCACCGCTAACTCTGCCTTCATTTCACATGACATTTTCCCTGTGTCCACATCTCTGTCCAAGTTTTTTCTTTTAGTAAGAACATGAATCATTAAATTAAGGCCCACCTTTATGGCCTCATTTTAACCTGATTACCTCTGTAAAGACTCTCTCTCCACATAAGGTCACATACTGAGGTACTGGGGGTTAGAACTCTACATATGTCTTCTGGGGGAGCTTACAGTTTAGGCCACAATAATAGCAACTAAAGCGTAAGGTCTCAAGGGCAGAAATTGTCTAATATTCCTATGGCCTTATTGCATAATGTTTGCTGTGCAGCATATAGTAAATTTGTTGGTTAATCAGAAGTGCCATGTGGAGCCACGAATATATGATCTCTGGTGGAGCTGCAGAAGGCTGGTTGGTGGGAGATTGTCATTTAAGAAGTTCTGTCAAATAATGCCACTTTTCCCAGTTGTAAACTTCCTCACTATATAAACTGCAAAGTTGGGAAACTTTGGGACTCAACCAGGCCACCAGAGGAAGAGTTAGTATTCCAGCCCCAATCAACTCATTTCTGCCCACAACATCTCTCTCTGACTCAGTTTCCAGTTCCAGCTGATCACAGTCAATGCACCTTATTCTTTGTGCAGTTGTTATTTTTATCTCTTTAATTTATCCTGTGCAGTAATGCACTATGTGTTGTTATTTCTAATTTGTCTTGTTCTGTCTTTCTCTAGATATGTTTGTTATAAAACAAGACACATTGTGAGGGCTTGTTGATGAGATAAAACAAAAGATCCCCAGTAATGCTTAAATCCTCACTTTGATGATTATTCTCTTGTTCGAAACCTTCCATAGGCTCCCAAGAGCCTTCCAGATACAGCCTATGAGGCCTCAAATGATGTTCTGCATTTCTTGCCAACCATCTTCCATGATGGACCTACATAAATCCCTTTGCACCAGGACACGGTCTTCTGATCTCTCCCATCCGATCTTTCCTACCTCATAGCTGCGATTTCTTTTTTTTTCCTTTTTCCTACCTTCATTAGGATTTATTTACATATTTACCTGGAGATATCGATACTTACAAATACTAAAAAATGAGGAATTTTCTCTTCAAAATTGAGTCAACTGGCCATATTTTGTTTCTTTATTAAGGCCAAGCTATTTCTTAAACCTAACATGATCCAGTAACCTTTGAAGCTATTCTGAGGATGAAAAAGGCAAACAGGCTGAACCATGGCTGGACCACATAGGGTCCAAGTAGATCTGTCAGTCCGTGTCCCACAAGTCACGAAAGGCAAATATTTGCCCAAAGCCTCCTGCAGGAGTCCTCCAGACATGCCTCCAGGACCTCCTGGTGCTTGGCAAGGGCTCCTTCAGAGCTCCCAACTACCAAAGCCAGGCTTCGCATTGTCTCAGCCTGTCCCCAATGCCTTCCGTGAACTCACGAGAAACCCTTAGCCCTTCAGTCTGTATACACAAGAGGAAGGTTCTGAGAGAGCTCAGGATAGCCCTCTGGACATCATTATTTGATTTTCCCCCTCTTTCTTGTGATGTGAGCAACATAAACCAAACTCCATCTTGTCCCTAGGGGACAAGAGATTTTGTACATGCAACTCTTGGGTGTTGAGTATGTGGGTATATAGTCTCGGTGACAACTTGCTGGGGTCCTGACAGGTCAGATCAGGAGCCTGGTTTTAAAATGTTCTGTAATCTTCATCGGAGATCAGGTATTAATATGTTTTTCAGGGGTCTGACAGAAAGGTTACCATAAGATTGGTGTCTCTTCCGCCTTTCACATATTGGGATTAAATTCAGAGGTATTTCCAGCAAGGGCAGCCTGGGATCTGTTCTCAGGGAAGTAATGATGCCAAAGGTCCCATCCTATTTCTTTCTCAAAAACACAAAACACACAAAGCAAAAACATGCAGCTTGCAGAGGTTGAAAGAAAAAAGACTTTGGAGTCTGACAGACCAGGTTTCTATTCTGGGTCCAACTACTTACTAGCTCTGACCTCAGGCAAAATAGTTGAGGTATCTAAGCCTCCATTTTCCTCCTCAGAGAAATGGGAACAATTATGCATACCTCAAGATAGGAAGCAGGGGAGCAAAAATAAATCCCAGAACTCCCAGGTTCTCTTTCTTCTGGCTAAATGCAAGGCTCTGACTGCCCTATAAGCTAACAATAGCAGGTTCCGACTCCTGGCACGGGCGTGGTGGTCAGCACTGACCAACTAAACCAGCCAGGTGGGGAGGAGGAAGCCAGGCCCACCCTCCCTCCTTGCTGTCCAGGTTGGCTTTGGAGTGGACACGTGTTTCCAACAGCTCTGGCAGCAGAGGGTTCAAGACGAGGCCACAGAACAGCCAGTGTCCCCTCGGCTGCGGGGCAGAATGTGGCACCTCTCTCCGGGGCTGGCTTCCACAGATGAGAAAATGGAGGGGCCTGGAGAGGCAATTGCCCCCTTGCACAGTGGTGGCAACGTGCCTTTCAATGAGGACTCCTCAGCAGCCATGTTTTCAGATGGGAGGACGCAGGAAAAAGTGTGTTCCCACCAGCCGCCAACCGTACCTACGGGGCACCGGAAGGAGTTTCACTCTTAGCCCTGGGCCCCGCAGCCAACCTCACAAAATGCTTTTTGGTGTTTGCCAACAGGGAAGCTCGGGCTGCAGCTGCAGCAGCAGGTGCTGGCTGCCAGGTTCCCCATGGCAACCCAGGTGTACGCCAGGTTAGCAGTTCTGCCTTGGAGAAATGGCCTCCAATCTCAGATGCCTGTGGCCTGAAGCACAGAGTGGAGCCGTGTCCCCCCGCGGTGGGAAGATAATGATTGCGCTGGTTTTTATGGGGCATAATATAACCTCGGTGGGTGGTTCAGCAATGGCAGTGGCTTTTAGAGGGTATGGAAGATTGTAATATGCTTGTTGTTTTTCGTCTGAGGGATTTTTCTTTCATTTTTATTGTCATCATTCAGGCCAATTTATTATCTTTTGTAGGTTTGCTCAGGTCCCTGGCCGATGTGTTTACAGCTCCAGGATGGCATTGCTTCCAGACACATGATAATTCAAGTCTGCATTTGTATGTTTTGCAGAAAGGTTCATATCTAGGATCTTATTTGGTCTCTCTGTGAGATAATGAGAGGCATAGATTAGGAATCGCTAACCTGCTCTATTTGGTGTGTAAACCAAGGCCCAGAGAGTGACCTTCCTGGCTGAACACCATGTGTGTTATGGAGCTGGGACCCCAAATCAGGTCTTCTGAGTTCTAGTGCCTTGTCCTTTCCAATCTCACATGCTACTCATGCCTCCTGCTAGCCCTGTGCTTTTGTTTCCAGTTGACAGCAAACTGTTTAATCACATGTCCTTTCCTCTGATCGGTTGTGGTCTTGCCTTTGGTACACAGATCAATGCCTGTTAACCACAGTCCTCCGCCTGGGAGGCTCCGTTACTGAGCATGGCGGGGAAGAGGAAAGGAGAAACCCTGAATTATAAAAGCATCTTCTTCTCTACGCCATGCCCCCCTCCTCCAGGCACTCCCCTGCACTCAGGCCCCATCTCCATCTGCTTCTACCCTGCACCCCCCACACACCCCAGAGCTTGTCTTGGCATGAACTGATGTTACTCCTGGAGGTTCAGGCTAAGTCAGACATCAAAGGTGGCTTAACTCCTGGACCCGAAAGCACCTCGTTTAAAGATCAGCTGATGCTTTTGTCCCCGTCATATCAGTAATTTCACACTCTAGGGGGCTGTTAACTTCCAGTGCTTCTCAAGATAGGAGGAAGCCTGGGCCTGGAAAATTTATAAAAACTGATAATCCCCAAATTACCTACGTACACACACACACACCACACACACACACACACACACACACACACACACGCACTTGCTTCCCATAGCTTTTCTCATTAACTTTTTAGGAACTTGACAGTGATATGTGTCATGACATTTTGTGGTTTAGGCAGGTGTTAAAATGTGTATACATTACTTAAATAAATAACTAAGCACACAGGAAGGCAGCCCAGAAGTTTTTCCAAAATAGAGTACTGAGACAGCATGTCACCAATGATGGTTCTTATTCTAGAAAATGGTTTCTAGAATTCCTCCCCTCTCTCTTAATTCACAACTAACTGAAAGTGATAACAACGGTACTAGCAAATACTATTTGAGCATTTAGCATGTGCCAGACATTGTGCTAAATATTGTACATTTATAAATACATAGTCATTATTTAGTTATCCCTCACAACAACCCTATAGAGTTGGGTACTATTACTATTTACAGATGACAAAATTCAGGTTTAGGGGGCTTAAGTAATTTCTCAAGGTCACGGCCGGCTTATGTTGGAGTCTAAAGGAAAGGAAAGTTGTAATTCTAAGAAGCAAATGATAATTTTATAACTGTATAAAATTAGGGTAGGATTACATATGATATTCAGTAAGAAGACATAATTCATGTGATCAAGTGAAATCAAACAATTTACTGATACGGATGCTCTAGGATGCCAAAGAAATATACAGTACAGTTCTAGGATTAAAGAGTCTACAATCTGTTAAGGGTAAATAAAATATAAGCATGTGAAAACATAAATCATAAATGATGATTCTGGTTTGATTGGAACAGGACAATGTGGTTAGAATCAAAGGGCGGAAGCGACTGGTGCTCCAGGGATGTGTGTTGTGACACTGGCATGCAACCCTGTGTTGGACCTCGGGTGGCCCCCTGGAGATCTGGTCAACGTTTAAACAAACAAACCAACGAGATCATCTAGACAGTTCTCCTGTCTAGTGCAGGAATTCTCAAAGCAGCAGGCCCAGGGCCTCAGAGGGTATAGGGTACCCTATGCTGTCTTATAGCAGGGATTGTGTTCAAAGTGCTGATCCAGGAGAGCGAGACAAGGAAACTGTGCCTTAGTGGAAATCATTACACTGCTTCCTTCATCCACAAAGTCTCATTAGGGGAAACAAAACAAAAAAACTGAGCTAAACAGTGTGCTTAGTGTCATACTTGATTTGCATACAGGTGCAACCTCTCTTTCTCCCAGGGCCAGGTAACAAACAGTTCGATGCCCAATAGCCACTTTGCAAACAGACTTGGTGGAGCACTATGCTAGAGCTGTGCGCATTAGTCTCAGTGGCCTTCTGACACCTGCTTCCCAGGTGTGTCCGCCCCACAATGTGCACTGGCTCTTTGAGATGGGAGTCAGACCCCTAGGTCTGAATGGCACCTCTGTCTAGGAGTACAATCTTAGACAATCAGTCTTTGAAGATGACAGATGGAGATTGTGTGAATTAAAGAAAATCATCCATAGGAAATATCCAGCTAATAGTGATGCTTTTTACCTGTTAGCACTTGTTGTGGTTGTTGATGATTGTGTTGCTAGAAACACCTGAGAGGTTTTTTAAAAATAAAGATCCCTGTAAAATAAAGATCTTAACGTAAAATTAAAAAATAAATACCCTAGGTTTTATTAAGGGCTCAAGAAATGGTAGAAGAGTGATTCCTTTATGAGTCTCCAACCTTGACCCAGGGGAGTTGAGGAGGGACAGACATGAGTCTTAGTGTGACAAAATGCACCCGGGATTTGTTTCAATCACAGGTGGTAGGAGATGCAGATAGGAATGACTGTGACTGTCATGAAAGATGCTTTTATACTCCCAGATCCCTAGGAACAGGAGGCATGGCACACCATGCAGGGCCACATGGGGAAGAGCCAGGTCAGTCAGGGGGCAGAGGGATGCGGGGCAAGTGTGGACACAAACGTTTACTGTGGTTTTTTTGTGGGAAGGACCAGGCAAGGCTGAGTAGGCAGATTCAGGATTGGCTAGTTGGAATAATTTCAGCAGGCTCCAGGGTGTAGAGGTTGCCCTTGGTTGCCTGGTACCTGGCCCTAGGGTGATATTACAGCAGGGAGATAGTGGCTTAACCTGTGGGAACCCCATCAGAGAGGTGGTTGGCAGGTGTGGCTCTGGACTGGTTGGTTTGCATATGCAAGGTGCACTGTCAGGGGTGTCCTTTGCTATCTCTAGGAATTATCTAGCCCTGGGAGGGACAGTCTCTCCAGAGTCCACAAGGCCCCAGAGGTCAAAACATCATAAGATATAGAAAATAAAAACATGATTAATACACTTGATCTTGCAGTTCTGGATGGTGGCAGGAGGAGGTTGGTACTTATGAAAGGCAGAGTGAAGCCTTCTGTCAAGCTCACAGCCTCCTCACCCAGCCTCTGGGTTCCAGAGTCCCGTAGGTGTCCGTGCAGTAGAAAGTAGGATTCTGAGCAGGTGCCAGCCACAGTGTCCCCACCCTCCCACTATTCCTAGTGGCCAAGATGACTTGGAGAGGCCCAGAGCTCACCCCTTTGGCCTTCCACCCTACCGAACTGTTTTGCTTCTCATTACGCACTTGACGAGTGGTGCTATGAAAATCTGGTTGCCTCAGCCCTACGGGAGTTTTGAGAGGCCTGTTCCTAGGGCTGGCATCCTCTTAGACACAGACTACTTAGGACAGGATCTGATTGTTTTTGAGCAGCAGCCACGAGTGGCCTTGCCTTGCCGCATGTCAGTCCTCAGGCATCCCCAACCCCGCCGTGAAGTCTGAAGCTGTAATGGTTGTGGTTGACAGACAAAACTCACCCACCAGGTTTCTCCCCACTCTGTTTTTAAATTTGCTTTCAGGAACAGGCATGTGGTATCCAAGACACTTGGAAATACACAGATGTGTTTAAACAACTTGGTTTCTTCTCAGGTTCTGCCTTAATTCAATAATCCATTCATTTTTTCATTCAACAAGCAAATGATGTTTGGCAGATTTTTTTTTTTTCTGAATTCTGAGAGAGTACAGCAAAATGAATCATTGAGCTTTGAGACTCAAATTCTCCCAGGTGGGAGGGCTGCAGAAAGCCAGTGTCTGCTGTACAACCAGCAGCCAGAATGGAGGCTGGGGAGCTGGCGAAACAGCCTGTGGCCGTCCGTTAAGAAACAACCGAAGTTCCCACGGTCCACGGCAAGAAGACAGAGATATGAAGTGCTCAGAGGAAGGGGGTTCAGCTCATGACACCCAGTCAGCTCTGCTCTGCTTCACTGGCCACAGAGCTGTCCCTTCGCTCTGACCTGCCACCCTGCAGGGAAGGAGCAAAGGAGGGAGGGATATATGCCGTGGCTCGGGGCACCTCCACCATCACGGGAAAATAATCCAGTTGGGCCCTACTGTAGGACAAGGGCAGCACATGTCAATTTAAGCCCCTGCAACCAGAGGCAGGTTCGTACAGATTGAAATAAGTTAATAAATATGCTCTTGTTTAACTGGGAAACTTGGTTTATCTTCCTCTTACCATCTGGTCTAGTGATGGCTTTACTGAAGTTCTTCCCGGCACACGCTCAAGAAACGAAAACGTAGAGGCAACCCAGTGTCTAATTCTTGAGAAGGTCAACAAACCGAGACCATATGGCATTGCTTAGTGGTTAAGACTTTGTCGCCAGTTTGCATGCATCCAAATTGTGACTCTTTCACCTACTAGTTATGGTAATAAACAGTGAATTACCCTTTCCGTGCCTCAGTTTTCTCCTCTGTTAAATGGAGATGAGTATAATGCTCCAACAAATAGGTTTGCTATAAATATGAAATAAGGTAACACAAGGAAAGGGCGTGGAGGGTGTCACAGCATAGCACACCTACAGTTTGAGTATTGGTTATTACTGTTATCAGCACGGTTGCGAGATAGAGTTTCAGGAGCTGGGATGCATGCGGCACACCAATGGGGCACCGGCTCTGTCCTCTCTGCCTTGGCATCAGGGGTACCCTGATGGGTGTTGAGCCTTCCAGGGCCTGGGGAGGATGTTCCTGGGGGTTTGAGCAACTCCCACAGGTTTTACAGGGTCCAGGGTAAAAGAAGTAGAAAGGAATGGCCCCCAACCTGGCCAGGGAGAAAGAGGACGAGTCTCAAAAAGATGCTAGAATGAGACCAACCTTTCAAGAGTCATTTCCACTTTCTACTCTTAGGGGTCTGAGCTAGATGAGTTGTTTCATTGAGTGTGTCAGATCATGTCACATTTTAGCCCTAATTCAGAAACCTGCCATCTTTTCCAGATCTGTAGATTGGCAACTGATGCCTGGGTTTTGATCTACCTTCATCTCCATCACCGTGAAACATTTACCTAAGAATCTAACCTCAGTTAATAGATACAAGGTGCTTAGAAGCAATTTTACCTTTCCCAAGGCCTTAAAATATAACAGACAGGCACCCGTATTTCTTAGGTGACCATCAGCATGCTTTCCAACACCTCACCCATGCCCCAGGCCTGTTAAAATTGGCAGAAGGTCAGGGGGCTTTTGAAGATGCATAAGCAACTATGTGTGTGTAAAGTAAGAGAAGAATGTTAGAGCACACTTCATACCTGTTAATCTACCTTTATCAATGTTTCACACCAACAAGCACATGGATAATTAGGGCAATAGCCGGGGGAGTCAGTGGCAAAATTATGTTATAGAAACAATCTTGGGTTGAACAGAGTAAAATAGATCACAAGTATTACATATGTATGTCCATAAATCATCTTTTTAACAGGGAGAAAGAAAAGAGATTTGACATTTAGTTATGGGGATATTATGTTCTTATGTTAGATGCTTTTATAAGACATCTCATTCAGTCAGTCCTCATAACGACTATATGGGAGGAATTATTATCATTTTACACTTAAAGAAACTGAGGCCAAAAATCCCATCCACGATCTCCACCCTTAAGGAGGTTACCCCCTACAGAGAGAGTCCCTTTGAGCATCACTGAAAATATCAAGCAACAAAAGAAAATACAGCCCACATGTAATAGAACTGACCAGCTACTTTATTTTGCTTTGTAGAGGCACATAATTAGTTTGAGCTCTTGCCGAGTTTCATATGAATTGGGCTAGTGGGGGTGGGGGGAGGGAGATTTTCCCTTATATACTATTTCAGGAAAACCTATAATTGAATCTAATTTCTGCAGCTGCCATTAGAAAGCAGGATGGCAGCCGCAGCCTCTAGGAGACAACACACCCGCCAAGCAGAGTGGAATCAGCCAGGGTGCAGCTGAGAAACCCAGGGCAGAGGGCAGAGCCTGTGCCCTGGAGTGACACCAAGTCCAGGATCGAGCCCACAGGGAAAGTGGTGGGAGAGTGTGGCCCCACTGGCCCCCACCTGGGAAGGGTGAGCATCTCGCAGAGTTCCTGTCGAGGCGGAACCTTCTGTATCTTTGTTCTCTCTCCGCCACGGCTTGTAAGTATTAGCCTGATGTTGTTTACTTCTTCTCCCAATCTCTCCAAGGAATATGATTCACACGTTTTCAGATTTATTTGAACAAAATGCAATAAATATGCTGCTTCAATTTTAACTGCTGGCCTGTAGCCAGGGTTTTTAATGAATCTGGCCTGTGCTACTGAAGTGTTCCAGGATCTCCAGGGCTCTGGGCACTGTGAGATTATACACACTGGTGTGCATGGTGCGCGCGCGCGCACACACACACACACACACACACACACACACACAGCTCCCACCCCGCCCCCACCTCCCCACCTCCTATTCCCTGGAGGGCCAGTGACTCACAGTTAACTGCAGGTTTTGCAGAGCCTTTATTGTTCAAGAAGAGGAAGGATTCCTGTCTCTTTTCACAGCTGCTTGGAAATGCCATCTTTTAGTTTTTTCCCTTTCTGTTGGAATTGCTAGATTCACCTCCCAAAACTGCCATCATCAGTCTTTTTTTCTCTTCCTTTGTTTTCTTGCAAATGGTCACTAGACCAGGCCCAGCCAGTGGGGCCTTCCATATAGAAACAGCTGGCTCTGGGGGCCTGATGTGGAGATAAAAGGACTGGGAATTGATTTTCACAACCACACAGCCAGTGCTCCAGGCTTTGGAGAAGTAGGAAAAAACAGGAAGAGGGACGCAGACCCAGGTGGTGGGGCATAGCACACCTTCTCAGAGAGTGAGAGTGCAATGAGCCGGGCCAGCAGCAGGCTCCAGGCGCCCACCTCCAGGAAACGTGGCCCACATAGGGTAAAACTGTGCCATCTGCAACATGTGTCCCTTTTGGTGGTCCAGCCTTTTCTTGCTGCAAGAAGATGCTCCAGGAACCTGCAACTCCAAAGTTCTGTGCCCAAAATGAACACTTAGGTCTATTATGGGTTGCCATCTGAGAACTCCCTCAAAAGAAGGAGACCATTGCAGGAAGGGGCAATTTTGGGGTCTGTGACATGGTTTCCCACTGGTGACAGAGACAAAGAGGTGGCTGTAAAGGCCCCATTTATCAGTCTGGGGGCAAATCCTGCCTGGTCATGAAGGGACACCACCACCTATTTTTCTTCTTTTAAGGAACAAACCATAGTCTGACCTCTTCCATTATTACCTGTGACTTTTATTGATGTCAGAAGCCCCTGCGTGTCTCCTCTCTTGGGACTGCTCTCAAAAGCAACTCCCAGAGTGTTCTGCAAGGGTCTGCCCCCCACACTCCATCCCCACCTCACTTTAACACATTCCCTAATGGGACCTTCACAATCCTTTATTTAGGCAAAATAAGCAAAGAAACTGCAAAGTCAGGAACCTGGGCAGGAAAATCACTCGAAAGGCCTGGTAGATCATAGTGAGTGGGGAAGACGACCGGGGTCCTGAGGCCCAGGTTGGGACAGCTTCATCAACAACGCCATGTGACTTCTGGGACCCTCAGTGTCCTCATCAGTGGAATGATGGAATCCACTAAGTGATCTTTTCCAGCCCCGACATTCTGTGATTCTGACATCTGGGCTGCAGATATTGAGTGGTTCTCCCTTAGTGTGTTTTACCCCATAGAATTTCAGAATTAAAGACACAGTGAAATACCTCCTCTGTTTTTGCTTTCTTGAAATGGAATAATAGATAGCCTCTATTTCTACTGTGACTCCTCACATCATAAAAATTGCATCCTCTTATTTATAATATTTATAGAATTGTAAAATATTTCTTATGTAGACTGGGAAAAAATACCATCTTGTTTCCACTTCAGACAGAAGTATGAGTGGCGTGGTTTTGTGTGTGTTGAGCTGTTCTCAGTATGCCCATTACAAACACTGGGGCATTTCCATGGGACACATGTGTGTTGATCACGTGATCTCTTGCTAGCCGTTTTCTGGGTGAACACTGTTGGAGACACATGAGAAATATAGGACACAGAATCTATTTCTCAACCTCCTAATTATCTTATTGGAAAGTCAAGATTACTGTATGGAAAGATAATGATGTTAATCACAGCATGCCTATTAGGACCCAGGCAGTATGTTAGATATTGGATAGAGTGTGCCTTCATTTAAGCTTCACAGCAAATTCCTTAAGTTATCACTTTTTATTCCCATTTTACAGACAAGATATCTAAAACTTAAGGTTATGTTTCTTCCCAAAGCAGGACAGTGGTTGAAGACGTACCTGACTGATTCCATGAGTTTGAAATGTCCTATAGCCAAGTATTAAACTAAAACATAAGCAAACTCGACAGAGCTGTGGTGTAGGCAGGTGCTCTCTGCAATAGCAAGGGTGTGGAAGTTCTGAGTAAGGGAGATCACCCGCCGCTTCTAGGAATGGGCAGGAAGTGACCCAGGATGATGGAGACGGTGCACTGGGAGGATGGACTCCTGATAAAAGATGTTCAAGGGAACGCTGGAAGCCACTGCGTTGCCTCTCCTAGTGCTCTCTAATAACAGACAAGCCTTTAATGAGACCACTGGAGAGCTGGAGCCTTCTGCTGTCCAAGCCTAGGACCCCGTGTCTCTGTGCTACGTGTCCTTCAGGCCAAGCCCTGGCTTCAGGAAGAGCTGCCCTCAGATAACTTTGATCATTTTAAAAATGGTGCTTGTAAAAACAAACACATTCCATTTATTACATAACCAAGGCTGGAAAAATAATGTTTTACTGTCAGGTTTATTAGTTAGGAAACGTAATAATTTCCAGGTTTGGGAAATACGGTCAGGGGATTTTTCTTTTTTTTTTTTACTTGACAAATAAAAATTGTATATATTTATCCTGTACAACATGTTGTTGGATGGCTAAATTGAGCTAATTAGCATATACATTGCCTCACATACTGATCTTTTTTTTTTTTTTTCTTTTTGGTGAGGGAATTTTTAAAAATCTTTTTAAAAGTCTTGCATTTGCTTCATTGACACTCCTTGGCCACTTCATTTGCTCCCTGAATCCTGGTTTCAAACTCCTTTTTTTCTCTTAGGGAAGCTTAATTCTCAGGTTCACGTCAAACCTGACAGTTATTTCCTAGCTCTGAGTTCATGGAGACTTTCCATAGTTGTGACCTAATTCACATTCGAGCAACACTAGCTTCTCTTCCACAGGTTCTACAACTTCTTAATCCCACCTTAAGCCATTACCTGCTTGAACCCAGGGCTAACTAAACAGAATTAAGACACGAGCCATTTGGTGACAAGGATTCTTTTTCTACACCTTTACCTAACGGGCACACACAAGAAACACCTCATATTCTCTCTGCCACTTTTTGGAGTCCGGACGCTAAAATGTCAACCTGTATGTCTAAAGGCCAGGGAAAGGAAAGCCATTTAAGGAAAAGCACCTGACAGAGAGCCTCGGGTTCGAATTCCTGGTAATATTTAGTTGTCGTGAGACCTGTCTGCCTGCTTCTTAATGTTTCAGCCTCCTTTTCCTCATATATAAAATACAGTTAATATTATCTACCTCGTGGCGTTGTGGGAGGTTTACATTAAAAGTGACCTGTGTAATTGTTTGGTCTTCAACCATGGACAGTGAGTTGGTCCTGAAATAACCAAAAGGACTTCGTTAAAAAGTGTCTTCCCCTGGAAGGCAGCTCTAGGGCATGCCCTCCTGAGTCACTGTTACCTTGAGGCACCCACATCTGCATGACAGAAACACCCAGACAAGCCTGGACCTGACTGGGTTCTCTAGGCCTTTCTATCCAGTAACTATTGTACTTATTTGATTTATCTGACAGAAATGAAATCTCTGTTGTCTTCTCAAAAATAGAAGTGCTTCCCAAATCCCCTGGGATTTGGCTCCCAGATCTTCCCATAGGATGGCCAGGTGATTTCCCTCCTGTTTAAGAGCAGAGGAAATTCGTCTATTTACCCAAGATGCAGAATCAGAAGGAATTAGAGACTATAAAGAAACTTAGGGCTGGGCACGGTGGCTCACGCCTGTAATCCTAGCATTCTGGGAGGCTAAGGCAGGAGGATTGCTTGAGCCCAGGAGTTTGAGTTTGTAGTGCGCTATGATGATGCCACTGCACTCTAGCAGGGCAACAAAGCAACATTCTGTCTCAAAAAAATAAAAAAAAAAAAAGTCTTAGGACAAGAAGTGACCTGCTTAAAGTCATAGAGCTAAAGAGAGCCTGGACATCCCTTGTCCTGATCTCTGTCCCTCCACCTTGCAGCTTTCCTTAATGATGGCAAACCATGCACTGAACACACAAAGCCACTCCTGTATGGAGATGCTTTTGCCCCACCTGGTGTCTAACTGAATCACTAAGCCAGTGTGCAAAATAGCCCAGACAACGTCAGTGCAGTGTTGCTCATTCTCTATTGCATATCCATCCATAAATGTGTGGTGGTTCTGTGTTGAACTCATCTCAACCTTCAATACTGTTGTTTCTTCAGAGGTCAGAAATTCAATGTGTGTGGCTTGTCTTTAGTTAGAGTGATAATCATCACTACCCTTTTTCAATTATTATACTAATTCTTTCCCATCTTTATGTTGTTCAGCAATGGTATTTTTACCAAGCTCTGCCAGTATTCCTTCTTTATTGTAGATGCTCAATAGATGTTTGTTGAATGAATAAATAGATACATGAATAAACACATGAATATTCCCAGCATGTATCAATGCAGTGGGATCTATGACTTGGTGGACTGACTTCAGCTTACAAATTAAACAAGCCGTGAAATTTAAATTTAGTAAAACAATTTACTTTGGGATCTGTATGTCCACTAATAGCTATCTTGATTATTTTTAACCAGTTATTTGGCTGCCATGGTTTAAAACTAGAATGCACTTCCTTCTTTAGGGACTGACGCTAGTCCACCAGCCTGGTCTGATACCATTGCCTCCCCATCTCTGCTTTTCTGGTTAAGCCACCTGCATGGGTTCTATCTGCATACCTGTCCCCTCTTAGACCATTGACATGTTCATTCCCAGTCATTATTATTCAGTTGTTTCCTCTTCTCTCCCTTAACCTCCCATTTTCTGTCCTGTGTTTCAAATTTCTTTAATAATCCAAGACTGAGCATCACTAGAAGACTGGGAATGAAGTCCTTCAAAACCAATATCAAATACCCAGCCCATGAAGACAGGAAGAAAACTTAAAAAATCCTGTGCAAATATATAAAAATTCACACTTGCAAAACACATGTATTTAGGGAAGGACTTACCTTCTTGAAAACATATTATAACTTTCTATAAAACTCTCCCCTCCAGCTTTCTCTAAATAGCAAGCCATCCTAATGAACAAAATAAGATTTGATTTGCAAAAAACATCTTTTGAACATGGACTTAGGTGTCTTCCAAGCAAAAGACATATGTTACTCATTCACGTTTCCCCTAAAGTGCTTAGAAAGGACCTTCTGATGCAGAATTTGCCCAGTAAAGGTTGAGGAAGAGAAAAGAAAACAGAGGGAGGGGAAGCACTTAGAAACTGTGTACAGTAGGGCACATTGGTTAACCATTTGGTATAAAAGGTTTAATTTCTACCCTTGATTTAAAAGCATCTTATCATCTGTGGGCCACCTTCTGGAAACCCACTGGGAGCAGCTTTTGTCCTGTGTAATCCAAGTTGTGCACATAGAGAGCAAGCACCTCTTAGTGGCTGGGGTTTGTGTGTTGACATAGAAATCCTTCATGGCTTTGTGTTACCCACAGGGGAAATCCTGACTCCTAGCACCATTCTGCGAACCCTGAGCCCTGTCTTCTGTCCCAGTTCACCCGCCCACCCTAGAAATGTACACTCTGGCTACACAGGAATTCTTGCCTTTCTCCAAAGGCATCGTACTGTCTTATGCTTCATGCCTTGGTCCCTGCTGCTCTTTCTTCGTGGAATTTCTTTCACCTCCTTTCAGTCAATATTTCCAAATTGTTTAAGACCCAAGTGAAGTGTCATCTCCTCAGTGATGTCCCACCTGCCCCAACAGCTGCCCCCTCACTCTTCCTCCTGGTTCACCTGGCTCTTATCCTGGCCTGTGGTCCTTCTCACACACTATTAAAATTAGCATTTGCATGTTTGGCTCCAGCACTTTGAGGATAGAAATTTATCTGTGTATCTTTGTAGCATCGCATTTAAGCCTGGGGCATAGGGACTATTACTAATTCCATTATTGATGAGAAAACTGAAGCACAAGGTGGTTAAATAAATTAGCCAGGTTCAGATAACCAGTAGCTGGTAGAACTGTGATCTGAACCCTGGGAATGTGGGCTCAGAGCTCATTCTTGTAACCGCTTTGAAATGCTACTTCTCCATACAAATTATCGCACTGGTTACCTTATTACATTTACCGTAGTATCTACATTAACATAAATTCTGATTCTGAATGAATCAGGTCAATTATTTATACTCACATCTGAACTATATATTAAACAAATTCCATTTTTAACTATTGTGCTAGAATATATACTCATTAAAATCAATTCCGTAAATCTCCAGCATGGTCCCAGGTGCAATGGAAGGGAATGTGGGTGGTCTTTTCAGCTCAGGGGAGATTGTTATTTTTATTTAAATTTTTTGCTCCTGCATCTTGTTTCTTCAACTAGATACTCAGCTACCCAAACACTAGACATATACTTTAAAGGTCCCCCAAAGGACTCGGAGTTGCTGTGTTCATAGTAGGCACTGAAACTTTTGCTGAATAAATTAGCACATGAACAAAACTCCTTCCATACTGTCAAGCACCAACAATTCATGGAGAATATAGCACCCAGCTGAACATTTAGGAGTTGACCAAACTTTGCTTACTGGGGTCCCAGCTTTCAGAGAGTTAGAGGTTAGTTGGAATGGCAGAGATGGACCCTGGCCAGCTCTCCTCCAAACAGCAAGCGCTCCAGTCAGGCATGCGGTAGCCTCCAATATCCAAAGTTCCTCAGACTGGTTGGCCTGTTTCGGGCATATTCTCTGTGCCAGCCACTATGCTAAGTATTTTATAGGCATTATCTCATTTAATCCTCATGATAGCGATCTGAGGTAGGAAGTTTATTACATTTTTCTAAAAAAAAAAATAATAAGGCAACTGAAGCTTTGAGAGGTTAAATCATTTGAACAAGGTCAAATACCTAGTTAAGTGACAGAGCTGGCATTTAAACCAAGGGCCGTCTGGCTCCAGGGTCACAGCCTTCTCCACCAGCTGAAAACTCCTCTTCTTGTAAGCGGCACATTTCCCAATTACTAGCTAATATACTTGGATTCTGATGATTGCATTGAGTGTTTCTGTCTCCATGTCTTTGCTGTACGTTCCTCCATTCACCCCCTACCCTTTCTTAAAATAAAGACTATGATATTTCACAGGTTGTTTTTTTTATGTCTCGAGACGGAGATAAAGACTAAGAACTTCTGCACTCTGGATTTCATTTGGAAAGCCAAGAGATGGGAGTTCCAAAGACTAAAAGGCAAGATACCAGCATAAAATCTTATTTTTTGATTCTGAACTGGCATCTTGTACTTACCTCCCTGGTTCCATGACCCTGAATAGTTTGAGGCCATTTCTCCTAAAATGCGTATCCCTTTTTTTGGAAAAAATAGCATCCTGCCTGCGGGGAAGTGACAGTTCCCTCTCTGATCTCGAGCCTCAGCGAGGGTGCTTCATCCTCACTCTCCACTTCTGAAATTTCACCTCACTCTTCTCTGGAGGACCTAGAGACCTCCTCAGATGCAGTGACTATTAAAATACTTCCCTTCTACCTTAAATTATATTTCCACTCTTGCTATTATACAAAATGATGGCACGTTGTCCATTAGCTCTGCACACCATGCAGTGGTTATAACCAGCCTGGGCTTCGTCCAAACTGAACTTACTTTGGACCACTTTGGGGCCAGGCAACAGTGAAATTACCTTAGAGGATGGTTTGAAAAAAAAAAAAAATACATGCTACATCCATTTCTTAAATAGGGGCTTGCAAAATCAACCAAGTAGAAAGAAATGTGGAGATGCATTTAACCTCATTAGTTTCAGTAGGACTGACTCTCTCCAATCCATCAGGGTTGAGCTACATTAGTGAAACTCAACTATTTCCAAATCTCATTTACATAATGGATGAGATGTGAAATGAGCCCAATGCGAGGGGAGCCGCCCGGAGGCACTAAAGTTTATCACAATATGTAAGAGTTCCTTTAGATCATTGCATTAAATTTCCACTAACAAGATAACAAATTAATTGTCTTTATTACTGTACTCGCCCAAAGTCTATTGAGTCTGGAATATCAGCCGAGGAAGGCAGCTGGGGTTCCAAAGACTGCGGATGGGGGGAGATGCTCAGAAGGAGGTGATGAATGTTCCCTTGGCTCTGTCCTGCTCCTTTAAGAAATCCCAGGCACCTCTGTAATCTGATGGCGGACTTTGGCTTTATTAGCGAGGTAAGTGAGGATGAGTAAATCAACTGTATCAGACAAGCCTCAGGACATCTAGAAATTGATCATTCTGCCGAAATAAGCACTCTGTGTTTATTAGCTGGGAGTTCATCACTATCGCTTCTCCTCATCCAATTCCTAAGAGATTTCAAAGCCATCATCATGGTATTAGCTCGTCTGACTGAACTACTAGAGATAAAGATTAGGAGATCTATCTAATGATGGGTCTGAGTTTCTGTGATTTTTTTTTTCTCTTCTATTGCAAAGAAGAGAGACTTTCTGGTACACGTTCTGTGTCTCCATGTGCATGCCTGCACACAATTACAATGTGTTTGTATTCTGTAGGATGAATTCAAATAGTGAAATAAAATAAGTAGTTTGAGGAAAGGACAACTAATAAAGCTCTTAAAACAATGCAACTTTCCCATATGTAAAGACATGACTACTGAACAAGAGAGTTATGTGCTAAATTGATTTCTTTAGCCAGATACAGTGAGTGGTATTTCCCTGAGAAGAATAATTAGATTCCATAACCATATTCATAATCCCAACATCCATACATGGCCAGACTTCTACAGATATGGACTGATTTTTACAAATCGGTAAATGTGCATTTATCTATTTATACATATATTTATGTACATACATGCACTGAGCTCCTGATATCAAGCTCTTTTCTCAATGTGGCTTCTAAATAAGCCGTAATCAAAATGCAAATAAGGTGACCCAGTTAGCACTGAGATCTGTATTACCACGCAGATGTGCTCCGCGACTGCGTACACCAGAGGTAAAAAGGAAGACACTACAAAAGATGTTTGTATGAACTGGCATTGATTACTAAGCCCTTCACATTAGAGAGAACCTAGGGAAGAATTTTCCAGAGACAATGGTCCTACAGCTTATATCACATCTGTCATTTTTGGCTTGGTCTCTTTTTAAGCCCCCCGTGAGTGTGGAATAGCAAGCATGCACCAGGAGAGCAAGAAGGCTGGGTCTTTGAAGTCTCAGAATATAACTCTTCTAGCACCAAGCCAGCATGCTGGTCGGAGGTGACCCAAGGACATGACCAGAGTCAGAATCATGGCTCTGCCACCCTCTGCATGTGACATTAGGCCCAGCAAATCACATCCTCGTTCTGGGGCTCGGATGCCCAGGAAGAACAGGACTAGTTTCCTTCTAACTCTAAACTACCTTGATTTTGTTTTGCCAAAGCTTCTGTGTGTTCAGAAGTATACTATATCATGCTTTGTGTACACTACAGTAGCAAATTCTTAACCTATCTGAATGCCAAGGATGTAACGCATACTTGATGAATTGTACTACTAAATTGGTTTTTAATTACATGTATGCAGAATTTTTCCTTATTAATACCTTTTGCAAATCCCTTTGTTATATTTTCCAGAGAATTGATACCACCCTATTGTCTCTTCATTTTTTTTTAAGTATGGGTGCAATTACATCATCATTTTGTTTGGTTCTATCTGCCCTTTGTCCTTCTGTGTGTGTGTGTGTGTGTGTGTGTGTGTATGTGTGTGTGTGTGTGTGTGTGTGTGTGTAAGTGTTTGTATATATAAGAGTCAATTTAGGCAGACAACAATTCTAACCTGAACCTAAAAGTATCTATGAACTTTAACCTAGATGTGAAATTTGTTCTCTATGTATATATGTGCTCCCAAAAAGAGGACCTGATGTCTGACAAAGATTAAGCCCTTTAACTCAGGATGTCTCCTCTTTGCACTTTTGATATCTGATACATCTCCATTCTGGATGATATCATTGGGCACTTCTAGGAAACACCTTTCAGCTGGCATGAACTTTCCACTGTAGGATCAGGAGAGATTGACACCTACATCAAGAATGTATAGAGTACAAGAACTGCATAGAGTAAAATACTCTTTAATGTAAATCTCTGTGAGGTTTCAATGAACAAAAATGTTATCTTCTCAGCTCATTTCTGTACTTTTGAATTAAAAGTGGCAAGAGCTAATCAGACTGTTTAGTGATTTCTCTGAATCTAGAAAGCTTGGGATAAAAATAGTGAGCTAGAATAGATTCTGACCAGGAGAAAACCAAAGCAGAATTAGATTCCAACTCTTGTCCAAGTTCATCCAGCAAGGGTGGGGAAGTGTGCAATAACCCAACGTCCCACAGTTTTAATCTCTTAACTTTCATGTTAACAAATTATTTCTCTCTGATGCAATTTCTTAACTATAGGTATTCATTGAATAGTTTCTTTGTGTCAGTCTTTTTCTGGGAAGATACAAGAAAAGAATATAAAGTCCCTGCTTCCTGAGGAATTTAAATTTTATAGGGGACACACATAACTTGAACATATGAAATTAGTTTAAAATGAGACAATTTATACCAAGACAATGTAGTGCTAAGAAATAATAATGGTTAACACAATTGAGTGCTTACTATGACTAGGCATCACAGTAAGTGTTTTTTTTACGTGTATTAGTTTTCTCTTGCTACTATAACAAATTTCAACAAACTTAGTGGCTTAAACAACACAAATGTATTATCTTACACTACTGAAGGTCAGAAGTCCAAAATGGGCCTTTTTGAGCTGAAATCAAAGTGTCAACAGAGCTTTATCTTTAGAGCCATCTTCAGAGCCAGGAACATTGAACATCTCTCTGACCCTGTTTCAATCATAATACCTCTTTCTCTCTGATTCTTCTCTTCTGCCTTCTTCCTCTACTTTAATGGACCCTTGTAATTGGATTGTGACAATCTGGATAATTAAGGTAGTTTTCCCTATCTTAAGGTCAGCTGATTAGCAAGATTAATTCTGTCTGTGAACTTAATTCTCCTTTATCATGTTACATAACATATTCACAGGTTCTAGGAATTAGGATATGGACAGCTTTGGAGGAGGGACATTATTTCATGTTTACAACAATATGTAAACTTCTTTAGTCCTTACAACCACCTCATCTAACAGATAAAAGAAACTGAGGCATGAAAAGTTAATAAAACTTGCCCATAATTACACAGCTAGTAAAGCAAGTAGTATTACTCCAGAGAATATATTCTTCACCGATTTACTGTATTTTGTAGCATAAAATATAGTATATTCTATTCAATACTTTAAAAAGAGCTTCAGAATAGATGAACATGTGGGCTAAAGTAGATAGGGTGGCTTCCTACAACATTTGGTTCTCGAAAAGTAGATGTGTGTTCTATTTGTCCATCCATTCATCCGTCCAACATTTTTATGTACCTGCTATCTACCAAGCAAGGTGCTAGGGAACTAAAAGAAAGTGAGACATGTTTCCTAACCTCTAGGATTTTGCAGGTGCCTAGAAGAATTGACAGAGAAATGAACAAATAAATACAGAACAAGAGATAAGTCCTATTACAGAGGTATGTTCAGGATGGAAAGAAAACAAGTGGGAGAAAGGCACTGACTCTACCTGACAAAGAGATGTAGGTTTCATTTTTCCCTTTCCCAGCATATCTCAGTATTTTTTTTTTACAGCTCATCCAAAGCATTCTTCTCAGCTGTACAGAGAAGACTTGCTATTTCTACTTTTGGTTTGTTCATTTCACAATCCTAGCAGGCCCTCCTTCTGCTTTGAATCATTAAATTCTACCCCACTTTCAAGACTGGGATTTTTGTACCTGTGTCTGGCTTCTTGAGTCGATGGTTGGCCCCATTCAGAGAGAATTCAAGTTCCCGGGGCCTGATGGTGCTTGGCACTTATAGGTCCTTAATGAATGTTGAATTAATAAATGTATGAGCAGGAGATCAACTCAGATCCCACTGAGACCTGATTTTCCTCCTACTTTGTGGAGGACTTATTTGGTTTCTATCTTGTGTGGTTTACCAGTCACATAAGTGTTTCTGTCTTATACCACTCTCCAGTTCAAAATCATCTCTTTGAAGACAGAGATCACAACTTCCAAGTTTTGTGAGTCAGCTCTCAATTAGTTACTGATTTCAAAATGGTTGATTCTAAGTTCATTGAATAGTATTCTGCTTAAGAGTAATCTTACCAGAATGTCGTCTCTTAAGGTCCTAGAATGAAGTAAAATTCATTTGACATAAAATAAATGTTGATAGGGCCACCATCTTTGATTGAGCAGGTTGTTTGCTGTCCACGGGGGGAAAATGAGGCTGAAATCCAGCCCACTATCCTGTTCCCAAGCCATGAGTCCTGGGGATGTGTGGGCACACGGGAAGCCATGCCTTTTTCTAATTTGCCAAAAGGTACCCTCTCTTTGCTAAGCCCGAGGTCCATGGGGCCATATTAACCTGGATGGTTTGACTTTTTCTAATTTACCTAAAGATGCCATGTGAGTAGCACAGATTCTGCCTTTTTGATGATTAAAAAGGTGTTTTAGGATCTTTTATTGCCCTTATAAAAGTGACAGTTACCCTTATGCTATGCAAAGATTATTAGAATGTAATTCTTAGAAAACAAGGATTTTAACTGCTTTGAACAATGCCATATCTCTGGTATGGTAGATGTTCAATAAATATTTGTCAAATTAATAAGATAATGCAACAAAAATAAGTGTTTTATTGACTTGGCCACAGAAAAATATTATTTTCAAAATCCTAAGGGTATCTATTAACTGGATTCACTTTCTTCTGAAACATAGATTCCCCTTATTGCCATGCATGAAGTTCATTTGCAAAAAAGAAAAAAAAAGGGCCATGGAAGAATCTGAATAGACAACTAGTATATTAGCAAGGGAATTATTATCAAGTTTTTAAGAGTAATTTTGTCCTGTAAAAAATATGTCATTTACTGGTATACCCAAAAGTCAATGTGCTATGGGAAAAAGAAGAACAATGAATTGAGTCAAGGACATGGGTTTCAGCATGGCTTTGTCTGCACACATGCTATGTGAGCTTAGGCAAATTACCTTGTCCTCTGTGCCTCTGTTTCCTTATTCGCACTTTGGGGGTTTCACCATCTGCCTCTTGTCATCCACAGGGATGCTGTGAGGGGCAAATAGCATAATGCATGTCAAAGCTCTTTGCAAAATTTAAAACCACTAACTGCTCAATATAACGCAACTCCCAGTCTATGCCAAAACTTGCATTCTGCAGTGTAAAGGGAGCCAGGGAGATGACTGAAGGGACCAACTCTCCCAGTGGTGCCAGCCTTTCCCTACACAGCAGCCTAGGCTTTGCCACCAGGAACTAGCTGCATTTTCAAATCTTGGAATTAAAAAATGAATTAAACTGTCCAAGAAGCATATATTAATCACCTACTACCTGCCAGATACGCTGTACTCTCCAGTAGATGTCGCAAAATGAATTAAAATGATCCCTCAATGATGATTCCATCAGCTCCTTTATGTCAAAGAGACTAAGCAGAATGAGAACCCACCTGGGAGTCAGAGGATCTAGATCTTACCATGTCTTACCAGCTGTGTGATTTTAGATAAATCATATGACCTTTCTGAATCTACATTTCATTTTCTCATCTAGAAAAGAGAAGTAAATAGTAGCCATCCCATAAAGTGGTTTTGTTTGCTTTCTCCCCTACAGAGAAAATGAGATAAAGTAGATAAATAGCTTTGTAAACCATAGAGCAATATACACATTTCTGTAAGGTGAGGCTGGTTTTTATTATTGAGGGTCACAGAGCTCATTAAAGGGATCCTGGGAAAGTCAGCCACCCTAGACCCTGCTTTTCCTCCACAACCTCTGTGACCTTGAGCAACCTGGGGAAGAGGTAATTGAGCAGCAACTACTACTTCGGAAGAAACAGAATCGAAATATTGAAGCTATTGACTCACCCTTAAGGCAGTAAACAGTGCTTTGGTCTCTGACCTTTTCGCATCCTGGGGCAGTCAATAACCTGGCCACTAGATACAGCGCCTGCCACTGATTTTGATTTGGGAGTAGTTTAACCTTGAACTGAGCTCCAAGTAACCAAGGCAACAGGAAGTCAGCTTCTGCATCGAATGAGTGGGAATCCATAAATCAAGTCCCTAATGCAAACATGGTGTACAGGTAGAGGTTTGAGGGGATAAGTGGTCTATGAGAAATTACCTTTGAAAATGAGTGACTGTTCCTAGATAGGCTATAGCACAGTTTCAAAGACTTTTTTTTTTTTCAATTTGTCAGTGGAGGTCAACAGGTTATAGCAGAATGTTTTCATATAGTTTTAACTTTTTTTATTTCCTCTTGGCTCTGTCTTTTAATTATGAACAGATGGTGCATCCACAAAGTTATTAGCATTGTTATTTCCTCCTTCAAAAACATACTGGCCTCCAAATATGCAATCCTCAGTGCAGTTTGTCTTGTGCTGGGGTTTAGGAATGCTCTGAACACATCTACCAAGAGTGCTCTCCATCCAGTCTGCTTTGCGACTTTGAGACAGGGATCCCTCACCAGAGCAAAAGCACCCTTGGCATTACTCTTGCACCGTGTAAGCAGCAGTACTACATCTCAAGGGTCCTGTCAGTATGAGGCTATATCTGGGTTTCTTTGCAATCAGCCTCCAGTCTCAAGAATCCCCCTTCTGTGGAGAGAGAGAAGCCAGGCTTATGCCGGGAAGAAATTTTCCAAATGCCCTGCCACTTTGCTTTTGCACACTAAGGAGCATCAGTGGCCAACTGCCCTGTGCTGTAGGAGCACCTACCCATTTCAGTTTCCTGAGACCTCTGCCCTCAGATAGAGTTTGTGGATTATTAAGTGCTCCTAGATTAGCCTTTGCTTAAAGCTTATTTAATATTCTTGCCTGTTTATGGCATTTCTGGGATTGTTTCCATTATCCTTTTGAAACCCAAAAATGACTGAGAAAAAGTTTGGCCTTTTTTTATTTTGTTTTCTTTTTTCAGTTTGTTTTCAAATTCATTGGATGGCAACTAGAAAGTAGTACTGTAATCTAGAAAATTCTACATTATCTAGAGTTTTCAGAGACAGCTCATAGTGACAATCTGAACTATACAGTATTTTAAGTGTCATTTTACTACTTTTAACATATTTTATAACATAAACACTTGAGTAGCAAAGTATGCCCACTGGAGGTCTGATCAGATCAACTTTAATGAATTGATGTGCACTGAGACTAATTTGGATTGTGGAGCATTTGCATAAAAATAGGTACAACTAAAATTACTCGAATCAATTTGTTCCCAAGTGAGAGTTATATATCCCACTGCTATTCTTGTTTATGGCCTTCCTTCCCTGAGTGTATCATAATGTGAACACAGAATTACCTCCCCGATCTGTGTCCACAGGTACAAAGAGGACATATCAATGAGTGTTTCCAAAGGAGCTGTTTTCCAATTGAACTCTGGCTTAGAGTTCCAGAGGTATTCTGTGGAAAGTACGCCTCCATCCCTTTGATGAGAATACTGCTGTGGTACTATACAGAGTATCAAAATGGGGAATTTTCATCAGACTCATGCCTGCTTTCCCTATTATCAGATTTTTTTAATAACCAGCTGAGAAAGCACATCAGTCATTCTACCCCAATGCCCATGCTCTAATAGACTTCTAGATTTTTCCTAAACTGTTTATTTTCTCAATGGAAAAAAAAAGTTTAATACACATTTTTAAAATATTAACAATCAAGAAGGCAAAGGAGTAAAAGTAAAGACTTCCTCTTTCTCACCAGTCTCTGAGTTCTCCTTCCCTGAGAATAATCACTGTTAACTATTTGAATCTATCTCCTTACAGATGATTTCGGATGCATTTCAAATATGTTATATGTCTTTACCTAGCCTATCACTAGCACACTTGCATATTTTACAATCAGAGCATGCTATACACGTTTGCTACACTTTTCTCAATGGTTGTGCCTTGAAATCTCTGTCATAGAATTTGATGTTTGTCTGCTATGAAATATAAAATCCAAAAGAGCATAAATGGGATCGTTATTCACAGCATCTCAACTGGGAGTTTCAGAGATTGGAAGGAAGAGTGGGAGGAAAGTAATGGAAGGTACACATCAGCAAGACTTTCGTCCTTAGGTGGTTACAGGTGTTTTATCCAGGTGTGGCCCTAGCACATGTCTGTCCTCAGCCTGATACATGCAATTGACAGACCGGGGTCAGAGTCAGGTGGACCAACATGATCCCTGGGTTTAGTGTCTGGCTACCTGGAAATTTCCAGCTCTGATATTAAGAGCTATATGAGTTTATTCAGTTCTCCCTTAACCTCCTAGAAATGTGTTCTCCTCATCTGTAAAATTGAGAAAATAGTATTATCCACACTGCATGCTTCACAGAGTTGTCATGGGGCCCAGGTGAAGCCGATATCACTGTGGTGGTGAGATAATGTTACTCTGGGAGGGGATTATGTCACTCAGGTTGTTTGGGATGGAAAAAAGGGTCCAGAACTACTGGGATAAAGCCCAATTTGTTGTTGTTGCCATTGGTGGTGTGTAACCTACAGATGAAGAAACTCTGAATGGAAAACCACTGGACACAGATTCAGATACCCTCAGCCTCCAGACTTAATGTTTGCTTGAGTTAGAGAGTCACCTTTTTGTAGCTGGGGAAGGTGCTCAGAAATCCTTGATCATGTCAGGGAAGAGAACTTAGCCATTGCTTGCTGGTTATAGTTGGTTCTGAGGAAGCAGTTGGTTGTATTAATGAGAGTAGCAAGAACAGGAGTAATAACAACAGTAGACACCTACATAGCACAGACTATGTGCTAGACGCTGTTCTAAGCACTTTACATTGATCAACTCATTGGATGCTTACAAAAACCCCTACGAGGTAATGCTATCACTATCCCATTTTTACAGGTAAGGAAGTTTAAAGCTTGGAGAGGTTAAGCATCTTGTTCTTGATCGCACAGCTGGGAAGTGGCAGAGCCTGGATTCAAGCTCAAGAAACCAGATTGCAGAATAGTTCTTGCAGTTTGTTATGTAGCAAATTTCCAGGCCCTTGCAGAGAGACACCTCACAAGAGTCTACCAGGGCTTTTCAGCATCTTAATGACATGACATATGATGCTTGTTATGGCCAGATCAGCTCAAATCAGCACTCCCTTAGCCTGGAGACCCTTATTACACACGGATCCCCACAAAGCATCTTCTGCCTCCAGCAGGCTGGCCTCTTGTCTAGATCATGTTCATTCCTCACCCATGACTTAGAATTTGCTCTTCTTGGTATCAAGAATGACTTTCCCTTATCCTTGTGGCTCCAGCATGAGCTCAGCAAAGCCTTTCCTCACTTCCTCCCATACTCATCTCCACATCCTGAGAACTCCCCCAGCACCTAGGATGAAAAACACACAAGTCTGCACACACGTATGGCCAGTTTTTCCTTCTCATTTTGTCTTGTCTCCCAGCTGGACAAGACGAGAAGTCTCACTAAGGTGGGAGCCACTTCTTTTCCCTGAAGCCCCTTTCGTGCTGTCCACTGTGCCTCTGTGAAGACATCATGTTTACCCTCGGAAAGCAAAACGGTGCCCAAGGGATTATCTTCCTTCATTAGGCGTGTGCTCTGGCCGCCAAGTCCAGGCAGCCAACCTGGAATGCCGTCACTCCTGACTTCTGCCACAAAACCAAAATCAGTCATGGCTATTTTTTTTCTTTCCTTTAAACATTTTAGCATTTGATTCTGTATGAGAAGGAGGTCAAATCCTTTAACCATTTCCTCCAATCACTTTCAGGTTTTATGCTATTTTCCTCTTCCTTTAAAGTAACCTCAAGCTCTGGGGTTATTATTTTTTAGGAATGCCAAGTCCCCACTTAAAAGTGGACCAGACAGCAGCGCACAGTAAGAACGAGGGCTCAGCGTCCGCCATGATGACCAGGAAGAAGCCAGCTGCGGTCGACAGTGTTGCAATTCCACCGGCCCCGGTGTTATCTCTCCTTGCTGCATCTGCAGCAACGTCCGACGCAGGTGAGCACCTTTCAGATGCTTTGAGTTCACCCCAATGAAGGTGAACATGGAGAGGACCACTGGGCATGTTCTGGTGACTACAGGTAAGTGTTCTCTATTTAGCCAATCTCCCGTAGACATGGAAGCTGTTTCATAGAACATGGAACATGGAACATGGAAACTGTTTCAGCACTGGGTTTCTCAGGTGGGAGGGGGTCTAAGAAACGAAGATCACCTGGGAACCTGGAGGGAAGGGGACTCTGAAAAGCTTTTCAGTTATTCTAATACTGGTCCACTGAGTAGCAACTAAATGATAACAATATTAATTGCTCTTTATCAAGCCTTAGTAATTACTGATCTCTGCATCAAGGGCCTTACACACGTTATCTCATGTAACTCATAAAAGAACTCTGTGGGATAAATACTTGCAAGCTCATTTTCAGAAGAAAAAGCTGAGTGTAAAGAAGCTTGTACCAGGAACCTGGGAACAGTCATGATCCCACGGCCCATGCCCTCAACCACTGCATTTTACCGCCTGCCTTGCTCATCGGGGTTGAAAGACAGCTAGCACTGAGTTTCCTTGAAGCATTGTTACTTTCTACCCTGTGATTTCATAAATTCCTCCATAGTCCCCAGAGTCCTCACCAGCAGTGGACAAAATACAAACTTATTCAGATATCCCGAGTTCTCCGCAGCGTGGCCTGTTCCACCTCTGCTCTCCTCTGCTCCTCACAGGGTCTCCTACCAGCCCCTCTGCCAACCCCTACTCTGCCAAGCTCATCCTTCCTGCCAAGAAGATGGGCCTTCGATTTGGCTTAATACCTGAGCTTGGGGACAGCCTTGCCCAGTTTCTATTCACATCCTACAAATCTTCAAGGCCCAGCCAGTCACAGCTCCTCCAAACACTCACAGTATCCAGGATCTCTCCCATGCATTTCCACCATCTCATAGATTGCATTAAAAAATATCTTCTACTTAATTTCTTCTCCCCTGTAAAAAAATTGAATGTACCCCAGAGGCAGAGTCAATGATTTTGATCCTTGCTAAGTTCATGGTATGCAGAATGATGACACATTCCATAGATATTTGTTGAATTAATATATTGGTAAATGTGGTGAGCATATTTCAGTATTTAGAAATGCCTATTATAATTAGAAACCCAAGAAGAGACTCATTAACAATATTTACTCCAAACTCATTTTCTAATACAGCAAGTTGCTTTGAGCAAAGAACTCAATCTGTCTACCTCCTTCCTGGAAATCATTGGTAATTAGAAAATAAGCCCAGTTGAAATAACAGAAAGAAATGCTCAGAATGATGCTTTCCAAACTGAGTTTGGCAAAATATTGGGTGTTTTGTAATAAAAGATGTTTTCATCATTGAGTATAGGGAATGCTGCTACTTAGCACCTGTTTCACTCCTGCAGGACTTGCCAGAGCCTTTAATTGACCAATTTGCATTGTGAGGTTCCAGAAGGAAGGAACACAGAATTTCACATTCTTATCCGATCACAAAACTTGTTTTTTTGAGACTAGCTCTTAAGATCTCCTGGAAATGATGTTCTCCTCAGCTATTCAGGAAATCTTGCTCTGAAGGAATGGGGTCATCTCTCAGATATGATCATGAACTTTCAGTTGGTGCAAGATGAAAAGTTTTTGGTGGAAATGCCAGGTACATGATGCCAGCAAGGAGCACAAGAAAAAGTCAAGGGACGGAAAGTGACAGAGGAATGCAGAAGCAGCTACCTCATGAGACTTGATGGATAAGCAGCACCTTTGTGGGAGGATGTCTCAGCAGAGGCAGCAATATGGGCAGAGTCCTGGAAGGGAGAACTGGTGCCAGGTCTGGAATTCAAGGAAGACATCACTTGGCTGAAGCAAAGGATTTGGTCCATGGTCTGCACTACCCATCCAGATAACTGCTTATTTGGCCTCGTTCATTAAACACTGGAGACCTCTTTTTACGGATTCAGAAATCAGCTTGTGTGTTTCGGCCTTTGCTTGCCAAGCACAGATATTTCCCAAGGGCAAAAGACAGGTGGAACTCATCTTCTTCCCCTGCACTCTTTCCATTCAGTGTAAAAGAAGCAATTCTTGGGATCACATGCTCACATGGGCTTGCCTCCTCTATTGGCATTCAGTAAATAATTTACAAATATGCCAAACAGGCAGTAGAAATAGGTGGGCATTAAACTTTTAAACCTGCCTCTCTAGTAATCATAGCTGAGCTAAAACTCTCCTGTTTCAGGATGCAGGAATGGCTGTTTATGTTTGGCAGTACTCAAATGAGATCCTCATGAGAATTTCACAGATTTGGTCCATTTCCGGGTCTCACGCTGCTGAGCAGAACTTTAGGAGGAAATAGGGCAGAGATCTACCCCAGGTGCTGGAAGCCAGACCTTCCTGAGATTTCACTCCCCACAGATAAACAGCTTCCCACAAACCTAAGAGAGTTAGGAACACACAGGCTGGGCTCAGGGCCAGTGCTCTGTTTCACATGTGAAGAAACTGACGCCTCCTGAGATTCAGAGATTTCCCTGAGGTCATACAATTGGATTGGAACCCAAATATCCTGATTTACTGCCTGATTTCCAGTGGAATCTCACTTCTGTCTTAGGCCCAACATGAGCAAAAGCAGATTTCTTTCTCCGTAACTATGGACTCCTACTTCCTTTGGAAAGCAGTGAATGTAATTCATAATTTGATGAGATGGATGGTTTTAATGAAAGCCAAGCGCATAGTAGGTAGTTAATAGATTGTAGGTTTGATTTCATTTAATTGGGTGCTAGTGCAATAGTAATATATATTTCTGATGAGACAATTCACTTGATTTTTGTTTTCTTTAGAGCACCTTTCTTCCTTTTTCACTATAAGCAAGATAATTTAGAATTATTTCTGGCTGTATGCAGAAATAACTTATTTTCCGATAGATTATCATTTCTTCAGAATGAGTTTGGAACAACACAACCACAGGGGGAAATAAAAGGAAAGAAGAGTTAAACTAAGAGGCTTATAGACCAAAATTTATATAGGAAATTATTTATTGAAATAAGATACTGAAATAATTGAATTAATTACAAATTCCTTTCACTTGAAAATAGTAGATACTAAAGTACCTAGTTCAGTTTCTGATGCATTTTTAGTAAATAATCACTGAATAAAATGAATGGTTTCGAGGCAGTAGCTGTGTGCTTTTATAGTACTAAACTGGGTGGGAGACATCTGAGAAAAACATGCTGGAAGTATACTTGGAACCACTTAACAATTAAATGGAAAACATTTGACAGGCACTTTGTAGGCTGTTGGCAAATACTTGCCAAATAATTAATCAATCTGTAATTCTCACAGTACTTTTTCAAACAGGTGATCTTTGGTAAAAGTAAAAAGAGGAACATTTCACCTTATTTTATAAACATTGTAAGTTGGGAGACATGATTATAGGTCAAACGTTTCAAAACATGTCTTTTCTAGCTTGTGTATGTGCATGTACACACACATGCATGTAAGTAGGGGACCCTCTGCCCCAGTTTCTTGTTTAAAGTAATTTTTATAGCTTCTCAGAGTCTGAGAAGCATGCCGATTATGAAGTTATTAATTTGTAGAAGGGGGCATTTGAGAAAATGCAGAAACTGAGAAGGGGTCAGTTCCTGAGCTGCTGGGAGGGAGGATGGCAGTGGCTGCCAGTGGTACTCAAACAGGTCAGCCTTCGTGATTAAACTGCTCAATAGCTATAGATCGGCTGCAGTCCTTTGGAGCAGCACGGGAGGTCTGATTCACGGGAGCACTGCATCATTATTCTGAGTAATTAGAGCTAATGCAGTAAAAGCTCCAATAAAGTTTGTTCAAAGCGATGCATAATTTGAATAACTTCTATTACACTAGCCCAATAATGATTTAATAATCATATCAGACAATCCCTACCAGAATAAGTCAGGCTAATTTTTCTAACCTTCTACATGCTAAACTAACTTCTCAGGAAGGTCATGCAATGTATAGAGAATTTATGATTTCACTCCTGAAACACGTTTTTCCCTCCTTGTATTTAAGATGAGTCTATATTAATAAGCAGATTACAAATTATGGTAAGAACTCAGTAAAACAAAATCCCTATGGTTTTGCAGCTGAAAGTCTGGACTAGGAACGATGTTGAAACAAATGATTATAAAACGAGTATATCCTTCTTGTTCCCTCTCTCTCTTTCTCTCTCTCTCTTTCTCTCTCTCTCTCTCTCTCATACACCAACATTCTCTCATCTGAAGTCCAAGGAGGAAAAAAAAACATGTATCAGGGATGCTATCATCAGATCTCAACTGCTCAAGGTGTAGCTCATTTAGAGATAACAGAAGGAAATAAAGTGAGCACAGTTCTTAGCTTCTATCTGTTTTATATCAAGGCTACTCCATTATTCTCATGAACATACGATCTACCTTGTTTTGAACTACCAGAGCCCATAAGTAAGTGAAAATATTTACATTTCATAAGTTTATTAATTTTTTAGGCATTTTGCTTCTCATGGCAGAGACTAATATTATAATAAGTCAACCATTTAGTTATTAACCAAACTGTAAGCCCAATCAGAGCTAACTGATACCTGTAATCAAGAAAAAAACCTTAATCTTGAAAAATTAATTACCATTACAAATAATAGTAGGAATTCTTGATTCTAATAAAATCAGAATCAAATTCAGTCTGCTAGTAGCTGAAACAAAATGATTATGAAAATTGCATCTAGCTCCCAAATTCTCTGATGCCTGATTTTTCCTCTTTGCCAACTGCCGTTTATGGGAAGAGGCCCAGTAATAACGAAATAATATCCAGGTACAAAAAAGCAATGAACAGAAATTTAAGAATGATACAATTATTTCTTTCACTTTCTTTCACTTATTTCTTACATAGAATCATAATCTAAATAAAGCCATGACCAAAATAACAGGTCAATTCAGCAAAAAGTCTTGTCTTTCAAAAGAACCAAAATAGAGGAAAGAAATATGTGAATTAATAGGATTTGGAATATCCAAGAGCCATAAGGATAGATGTTGAAGAAGTCTTGAAATTATAAAATAAATTCCTACAAGCCCAGACTAATCACTTAAAATATACAGTGGAAAACTTTCCAAAAAAGATCCAGAGCAAATAAAGCTCAAATTAAAGATAATCGGTCAAGTTATCTGAAAAGTACTACCTATGGGCCCACGTGGAAGCATCACAAATAAGCCTGTGTTTGCCTAGAAAGCTCTGCTGAATGGAGTAGGCTCATGAAAAGTTCCCTCCTCCCAGCTCTGGGCCACCAAGAGACCCAGCAGGACTGGGAGCTGCTGTGCTTCCCTGAGGGCCCCAATCACACAACAAAAGCCTGAAAAATCTCCAAAAATCAGCCCCAAAGGAAGAAATAAGCTCTTTTCTGACTTGATCTGGACATCCTAGGGACCCGAGCCGTTCCTACGGCCAAGGCTGTGAACACCCAGAGAAGCATCAACCTCTCCAGAACCTGGACCTGCCCCTCTGCTCCAGCCTCATCGCCTTGCAAATTTCAACCAGCACTAAACTTTGGGATCTCCACTGTCAGAGTATTATTTTCAAAAGAACAAAAAACTCATGTCAAAGATTCATTCAATTCCTTAATGAAGAAAATGGCATGAGGAAAAGCTGGCCCAAAAGAGAGTTAGAGGAACAGGGCATGATAAGAATGTAGACATTGGAGAAAGCAGGCTGGGTGAGATTGCTCAGTTAATGTCCTAACAGGCAATAAAACCATAACCTCTGGAGTTATCACTTCTATGGGACAAAAATCATTGCATCTTTGCTAGGTAGAAGTCTGCAAGTTAACTTACAAACTCGCAGATTCTGGTCCTTTAAACAGTCGTAGGTAGTAAGTCCAACAAGGGCACGTTTTTCTAGATTATTAGTATTCCTTGGGCAGACCAGAAAGGACTTGCACCCTTCCATTTGCCTGGTTTCTAAGTTTCGGCTCATTTTTCTTACCACCCCACACAGACCACGAAATATTCCACTTGCACGAATATGTTCTTGCCTCATATTTCCTGCACGGAAATTTCAGTGCTGCACTTACCAGCTGGGTGATCTTGGACCTCAGTGTTCACGTCTGTAAAAAGGGAAAAAGAATCTCTAGTATAGAGGATTGTAGTGAGGAATAAATGAGATAACCATTGTGAAAAATCTTAGCAAAGTACCTGGCATGGAGTAACAGTTCAGCAAACGGATGCTACTATTGCTGCGGCCGTTGTTGTTATTATTAATATTTTATATGTGGTAGCTTTGCATTGTGGCCAGAGTCTTGGTTTCACCAGGGCAGCAGCCATGTCCTATTTAAGTTTTGTCTCATTCAGCGCATATTGGGGAACCCATGAATTCTCAGGACTTTGGGATATATGGAAAGAAAACAAGAGACACAAAACCAGGAGTCTTGCTATAGAGCAACTCATATTCATATTTGGGTGTCAAGACCCTTTCGCGGTGATCGGTGCATAGTACATACTCAATAAACATATCTGGACTTAATTAGACTAATTGTTTTCTCTCCAGAGCTGAAATTTCAGGAAACACAGAGGTTTTAATGACAGATTTGAAAGTGCCGTATCTGTGTGAAGTTGAACTCAATTTATCTTTTCTGAATGCTTGATACGGATTGTGCTCCTAACCACCTAGTGCCACAGTCAGACCCTCTTAAAAATAATGATAATAACACATTTTATCTTCTTCCCAGCGATAGTATCATTCACACCTCCGCGGAAGCCCCTGGGAGCTGCGGCTGGGAAGTAACAGACGCAGAGGGGAGTCAGGTGCGATTATTGTAATGAGGACTCCACACTCGGAGAAATGTGGAAAAGAAAACCTCCCATACGTGAAGCGATTTCTATTAAGATACTCATTTTATATCAAATATTCAGGCTCCTCTTTATAAGCAAGAGAGAATGAAAGGAGACTCTCCCAGGCGCAGATTTTATGCAGCAAAGAACGAAAGGGCACAAATATTTTATGATCAGTTTTGAGATGAAAGTGCGGCGCCTGCCTTGTTCACGGGCTCTTTCCATTTCCAGAACTCTAATTAGATTGTTGGTTTAATGGTGGCGAGATAATTTAGTGGCAACTGAAAGCAACTGTGCTAATGAGAAGGGGGCGCGGTGCTTTTTTTGGGTTTTCTGTAATTAATGAGAGTTTTTCAAAAACTTCTGGGTTCTCGTGAAGTTGGCATAGCGAGCCCAGCTGTTGGGACGGGGGTGTGGCCAAGTCATTTCCACTGCTGCAGAAATGGCCCCAGGCAACGTGGAAGAACTGTGTAATGACTGTCATTAAGAGTGATCTTGAGTGGTCCAGGCAGGCTGTAGTCAGTCTAAGAGAGGAGAGCAGGGACACAGAGAAGAGGCAGGGAGAGAGAAGAGAGGAAGGATCGTGAGATAGTGTGACAAAGACAGAGAGAGAGAGAGGGAAAGAGGGAGAGAGAGATCACGCACCAGTTATTGTGGAGTCATTACAGTACTGTAGTACTTTTCAATTCATTCCCTTAGGTAAGCTACTGTGTCTTACTGAGACTTCTAGGTCCAAGTTTTCTTATCAGTGCAATGGGAAAACTAAATTTTGCCTTTTAGACAGTGGCAATAAAGAAATGAAATAGCCTATGAAAACACCAATCCCATATTAAAAACTTAATATATAAGTATTTTGTGACCTCTCTTATGTCAAAAATGAAGTTATGTCATGTCAGGATTTAATCATGTGAAGTCATAACTTAGTCATATGAGGACTTAGATCATAATATCCATTAATCAGCTTTTAGAAAATGATCTTTATCCTCACCCCTCCTTCCAAATACCCTTATCTGAGGACACAGTCCAAGCCCCTACCCTTGAGGGTATTCACTGCTATGTCATATTCATCTTACTCAAAGATCTATAAGGCCTCATTAAAAATGGCCAAATTTTTTTAAGCACCTGCCGCATTGCACTCAAATCTATGAGCGATACAGGCAAGTAGAAGATTAGCTCCTGCCCTGGGGGAGCTTTCACACTAATTGGGAAGGCTTAACTCCAAAACATGAGATCACTAAGTAATATTTTAAATGAATCGTTGAATAACAATCTGAGTTGCTAACAGAGCTATCATCCGACAATTGATTGGTCATTAATTTTCAACTGATTCATACCAAGGGAGTTCTGAGGACAGTAAGATGATCTGGAAAGAGAACAGTTGAGATGGACTTCTCAGGATGGGCCAAATTAGATAAGCAGACAGAAGCTGGAGGGACAGGCTTTTGTTTCTGAGACAGCAGTGTATGTGGAAATAATGGCAGATGAGTCTGGAGGAAAACTTTAGGGTCAGAACACAGAGTACCTGAAATTCTAGAAAAAGGCATGGTGACCACTCTGAAGGGTAATGATAGCCCAATGGCAGCTGTGGGCCAAGAGCTGTCTGCAGTTGTTCTTTGGTTGGTTTACAGAGGGTTATAGCTCAGATTTCCTTCTATCTGGCAACAATTGGTTGGAAGAGGATAACATTTGCCCCATTAGATGGTCCATATTCTCATTAGTTTGCCATGTCCCCCATGTGCCTACCACCACCTTCCTTCATGACCCTGACCAGCTCCCCTCAGTATGTAGACTGCCTGGCTCCCTTTAGGGAACCATTGAAGGCATTTGAACTGGAGAAAGCAGTGGGATCAAAACAATGTGCTAGAACACTTAATCTAGCAGAAATAACACGTGTGATCTCCAGTGATATCTTTTGTTATTTAATTATGGAATTTGGGGTTTCTAAGAGGGCTTTGGGATTGCAAAATCAAGAGAATGCTGGCACTTCCATGCAGTCAAGAGTAGAAAATTGACAAAGAAGCCCAGGTTTTCTGACTTTATCCAGCTCCCTGTCTTCTTTGCTTTCTTGAGGAAACATGGTGTGAAACTGGCTTTGAAATGGGGCAGCCCTTGCTTGAACTATTGAGTCCAGGACTTCTGAGATGTGTGCCCTCAGGAAAATCGCTTAACCTCTGAGGTCTCAGAGGGTATACCAAGGTCCTCCAGTGGTGGCTATTACGATTAAATGAGGAAGCCTGAGAAATACTGCAGGCTGCACTCTAGGTTCTCCAAAACCTTCAACTTCATCAGACACTTCCCTTGTGTGCTCTAAGGTATGCTATTAATACAAAGCATAGGTGTTAGAAAAATAATCACTGAGTGAATGAATGGTTGAAAACTACCTACATCTCCACTAGCAAAGAGTAAAAGTTCTTCCCCCCACTCCCATCCCACCCCCATCTCCCCAACCTGGGACTCCTAAAGTTTGATGTCTGTTGTTTCAATGTCCATTGGAAAACTAACTCTTTCAGTTTGTTTTATGAAGTCTGCTTTCGAAAAGGACGTAAAGAAAGAGCTCAGCTGCTTCCCTCCACTCTTACTTGGAGCTTCTCACCTGTTGAAGAATCCTCTTCCCCAGGAATTGTTGTTTCCCTGATACTCTTTAAACTAAGAGAGACCAGATAGCCTTTGTAAGATAACCAGGAAACGTGAGTTTGTGCCACCAGTTGACAGTGTCGGAAGACAGAGAGAAGGAATTGCTGGAGGGAATTTAAACTGTTCGGTGGCCCCGGCAATGTATGTTAACCCCAGAAAGATGAAGGGACTCAGAATAAAAGAGAATAAGCCTAATATTACCTATAAGTTCAGCAGGGGATCCAGAGCAGCCTCCCAAGCAGTGTTCCCAGTGATGCTCAGGTATAATTTCATTATTCAAAAATACTTCCTCCAAGGGATCTTCCTGTTCTCCAGTACCTGAAGATATTTTGAGAGGACTTTCCTTAGTTTGAAATCCAGTTTTGTTAGTGCTTAAATAGCCACAATCCTGGTCTTTGTCTTGTACAAGTTGCCAGAGTGAAGTGATTTGGGCTTTACATATGGAAAGTTCATTTTGTTGTGTAATTAATGGGAAGCAGACTTTGGGAAGCTGATGATCCAGGCCCGTATTTATATGAGAACATATGTCTGTGTTTTGTTTATGACTCACTCTCTTACTCCACGCATTGTAACTTGGGTTTGTTTACACTAACTTTTCCTAGAATCCAAGCCACATGGTATATGAGCCAATAATTTATGGTCTCTTAAAGGGAAAGATGATGAATGAGCTTTTTCCTCTTAAATTGTCAAATCTTAAATTGAGGAAGGAATGTTTTCTGCCTTGAATCTGTCCAAGCTTATATTTGAAAAAAGGAAAAAAGTTAAAGCAATAACTTTTTCTCAAAAAACTACTGGTATAGTGCTCAGAACGTGGATGTACATATATTTGCCAAAACAGCTCATGAACCCTCCCCCACAGTAAACCCTTAGAGTTCTGATTCAAATGTTTGGCAATGAAAAGGCCATTCATGGCGGAGGCTATGCATATGTTGGGGCAGGGGAGTATGTGGGAAATTTCTGTACCTTCCATTCAATTTGGCTGTAAACCTAAAATTGCTCTACTTTAAAACGACAAAAGAAGACCATTCATTCTCTCTCTCTCTTTCCTTTCCTTACCTTCCGTCCCTCCCTCTCTCTTTCTCTCTCTCTCTATATATATAAATATGTGTATGTGTACATATATGTGTACACATACACATATGTATATGTTTTTGTGTTAGATAATTAATATATAATATGTTCCTTTTCTGGGGTCCCATCGTTTCGATCTGATCTGTGGCCTTAAATGTTCAAGCTGATTTTCTTATTGGCTCCTAATAAGTTCCAAATTTGTTTTTGTCATTGAAACTTCATTTCTTTTGTGATTAGTTTAGATATCTTTTGATCATAGCTTAGAGTTTCCAAACAGTTAATGGTGCTCTCAGGAGAGTAGAGAACAGCTGAAATATGTGAGGGTCTAATTGAATTTACAGGGATGTGACTCTCCTTCAAAAAATCCCTCCATGCCTCACACACAGACTTTACACAACAGAGAGGAAATGCCAGTTCCGGTGTAGCCCCGCAGATTGATTGCAGTTCGAGTAGGTTGGCTGAGCTCTGCACTGGCCTTGAGGAGAAAGAGCACAGGATTCAGCTCCCAGCACGGTGCCTGGCACAAAGTGGGACGCAATCAATGTCTGTTGCAAGAAAGAATACGGATGGCTAAGACACGGTCCTGTGCCTTAGGAAAATACAGTTAAGAGGAGGGATAAATATTGTCTAATCCCATAATCATAATATAGGACTAAGCAAAGTGCTGTTAGAGATACGTAAGCAACACAGAGGGGAGCGAACAGCTTAATGTCGAAATGAGATTCCATGGATGGCTTTTAGGAAGAGGACTTAATTGGTGTTTTAAAGAATAGGTAGGATGTACTAGGATGTAAAGTATTAATAAAAAGTTTTAAGACCAAATTATAAACCAAATTCCAGTGGACATTTGGAAGCACTGGAACGATGCCTGGTGTTGTTTTGTCTTGTGTCTTTTTCTTCCACACTAGGACAGGAGAGTTGCCTCTGGATAAAAGAAAAATGCAAGACTTTTTTCACTATCCAACATCGGATGCAATATTCTCTCTGACAGCGACAAAACTAATAGAGTTGGGCACACACCTGTAGGCTATGCAAAGTTATTATTTCTGTGGCACATCCATCATCTACTAACTAGACAGATGCAAAAACATGTGAAAGTCTAAAGCAATTGGTATAAATTGCTTATTGTTTTTATGAGGAATACAGGGATACTTTGTCGTGTAAATTGACATTTTTTCTTAGAAGCCCTCAATAAAGTGAAGAATGATAGCATGCATTTGAGTCACTTGAATCCAGCCCAGAAGTAGTTAAGGGACAAGCATTCACTCTGAGAGTATTCAAACCCTTTGAGAATCCCTAAAAATCTGGGCACTCTTTGAGAAAACAAAATTAAGATTCAAAAATTTCACAACAGACTAGAATACTGGACTAAAACCAATAAAATTAAACTTTACAGATTTAAATGGAAGGCTTGCATTTAAACTCAAAAACCAACTCCACATAGCAATGGCCAGTTTTGGTGGCAGTTTATATGAAAGCATTTAAGGGAGTTAATTGAGCCTCCATTTAACATGAGCCAACAGTGAAATGCTGTTGGAAAAAATAGTAGTGTTTTTTTTTTTTTAATGTTGTCTTCATCAGTGTAAGTGCAGTGGTTTGATCATAGAAAATATCAATCCAATTTTTCTGTATTAATCTCTTCATATCTGGAAAATCAGTTCAATGCTAGGCACCAAAATTTAAGATGAGCTTTGACAGGTGATAAAATCTCTGGAGGAGAGCTATCAAAATGGAATATTTTGATTTGCTCTAGAATTCATCTCATAAGAGACATAGACAAAGGATTGGAGGATGTCTTATCTAAAGCAGAGAAAAATTGGAGATATATGACTTTTTACAGAATTTTATTTATTTAGAAATAAGGATGCTTTTAAGAAATTAAGAGATTTGTCAAGAGGCCCAGAATTGAGGGGTGATAAGGTAAGGCTAGAACCTCATTCTTCTAAGGTCCTAGTTAACATGTTTTCTATCAGATTGCCAACAATAAACCTGAGTATTAAGTAAACAAATGCAGTTATTATAAAGACCAGGAAGAAAACAAAGCATAGATACCTACCATTTTATGTAATTCTTGATTTTCTAGCATGGTCAACAGGATTTATTTTATCTGAGCCTAAATATTAAAAATGTGGCAATTGTCCTAAGATCACGTTTGTTACATGATTCTTTGTTCATTCCTGTATTTATTTTCAAAATTTAAAAGAGAGAAAGAAAATTTCTTACAATCAGGTAAGAACATGCATGCACAATAATTGGAGTATTATATAAGAGATGGTATTTATGGTTAAGGGTAAAGCTATACCACATTTGAGAGGAAAGAAAAAAGAAATATAAAGAGCCCTTTGAGAGAGTGCAACCGCCCACGCTGTGTGACCAACTGGCATGCTGTGCGACTCAACAGATGTAGCTTCAAACTTTCTGGTGCTAACTACATTTCTCTTCTGCCTCCCGTGTTGTCTAGTCAGTGTGCTGGGGCTTGGTCCACATTGCAGCAAGCAAAAGCCAAAGTCAATCAAAATAGAGCAGGGCTAAATGGCCCTAGCATTCCTCAGTTTACCAGTGACAACACTCCCAATTCATTCCTTACCAAAATTTAGGAAGCAACTTTGACCCTGATAAATATCATCCCCAGAAAAGCTCCCAGACTTAAATGATTCTTGTTGATCCACCACAGGCAGTCCCTTTTGATGAATATACACAGTGTACCTTACAAGGAACTATAATCTCCTTTTTTGCTAGTTCTCTGATCTCTGAGCTTTCTCCCTTTACCCATTTTTCTCAGGCCTGCCAAAGCCTTGATTACCCTCTGGTTCCTTAAGCAACCTGGCAATGTTTTTCCTTGGCTCAGAGCCTCTTTGGAGTGAGATACCACTGTCTACACCTGTCCAAAGTCATAGGTGTTTTCCCCAACCCCCAGGTTCATGAAATAACCATTATTTCCCCATGGTCAGAAAAGTCAAGGGCTCTGAACAAAGGATGTCAGCATGGGTCCCATTCTGGGAGCTCTCCATGGACAGGGCACCCTTCCTATTGCCATGGAATCTCATGCAATCCAGTTAAAGGTGTTCTAGGGAATACAAAGATTATTGCTATCCAGGCTTTGGGCTCCAGGAGCTTACAATCTGAAAAAAAAAAAAAAATCCAGCAGGAAATATTAGTCAAGCATCTACTATGAAAAAGGAACTGTGTTCTTTGTTTTGCGGGGTATGAAGAACAACACATGCTCCTTGTCTTCAGGAATCTTTAATGCTTCCTAGGCTGGGAGCTCATAGAAATTTAAGATTTTCTGGGACTAAATACTAAGTAAGTGAATAAACTCTTCAGAAGTTTTAAAAATGGAAGGAAAACTTTAAAGCAGTGGGCTCCAAATGTTTTGATCATGCAGTGGTATCAATGACTTAATTTTGAATAGTCTCCCCCATTTAAGTACATGTTTAAAATACATGCATTTTTTTAAACAGAAACTTTGAGAGGATGAGTAAATGATATTCTTAAAATAATTTTAAATTTATTTCATGTATTATTATTAACAAAACAAAAATATTTTTGCTGCCATAAAGATTTTATACTAATTTTAATATTTTAATGATGTTTTAAGGGGGGCCAAGTGATTGAGTCTGCTTACTTGTTTTAGAAAAATCTTGGTTTTCTAAAACACTTGGGACAAATAATTTAAAATCTGACTCTTAATTCGACAACACTTGCTGTTAGTAGATGCTGTAGGTTAAAAGAATATTTCACATAGATACAGATTCAAAAAAGAAAGGGCCTTATTGACTGTGCTAAAATCATACTTTCATCTTTTTCCATGTTATCTATCAATTAAGCAAGATTTTTGTTGAAACTTGGCTTGCAAATCAGAAGACATTGCATTTTTTGAGTTCATAGCTCTGAAACTCTTCATTTGGAAGTTAGCTCTGTTTACAAGATTTTCAAATTTGCACAGTTAAGGGATTGTATAGGCTATAATACATTATTTTCAGCAACAAAATTGCCGAACAGTGGAAATATTTGCAATCGATTTCCAAAAATGCTCTTTCCATAGCATGAGTTTCATTCTAAAAACAGTTACTTTCTGTCCCACTTTACCCTAAAGGGACATTAGGTGTTTGGTCTTTTACCAACTGCTAGGTAACCTTACTGACAGCCCACTGACAGCACAAACAGAAAAGGTGAGAACCTTAAGAACCTTTGTCTTTTTGCACAAGAAAATTGCCAAATTTGTCTTTGAAAACGACAACTCTTTTTCTACAGTTTGCTGTGAGATAATCAACAGAACTCTGCGTGGTATATAAAATATTTCATGAATATTCTTCATCTCATTACATAGTATTTTGAATTTTATTTTTTTCTATTTAAAGTCTTGTTTTTCTAAAATTAACCATGTGGGCTGACCTGCTGTAGCATTTAGAATATAGAACATTGACAACACCCTGAAAGCAACAAGCTGATGAGATGCCCGCCAGCCCCTTAAATGCATGTGGCCTCTCCTTCTCCCTGGACCGTTGTGCCCAGGTGTGACAAGTGACACATCATCTGACGGGCAGCCCAAGTAAGGGCATCACTGTTGCTATATATTAAGCATTAGAATGCTTAATTTAGTCCTTATTTTTTAGATAAAATATAAATAATATAAATATAAATTATTAATATGTTCATCCTGCAACCCCATAAATAGTCTTGCTTCCTCCTGGGGGAATGTACACCCCACTCCCACTTGGGAAACTGTGGGTTTAATTTGAAGAGACAGAGAGGAGGGTGACCAGTGTGGGCAAGGTTTGCAGAGAAGGAGAGTGCAGGACAAGTTTCTAAATCCAACACTATTAATCAGAAGATCTAGGGAGACGCCCTGGGTCACTTTCTGTTTGGTGGCCTTTCCCATTTCAGAGATCACATACATAAACCTGCTTATACCTACACAACCCACTGCTTCACCTGGGCATCAGCCAGTCTGCCCAACTCCCCTCCTACCTTGTCCCAGGGAAAAACGTGAAACAGGACAAGAACAAAGATCAGAGTCCCCCAAGCCTTTGCAGAGAGTTCTTTCACAATAAACCTCTCAGAGGAAACTGTTGTTTGAACAGTCAAGTGGTTACTATGCTTCAAACAAGCTAGTCACAGTTTCAAAGAAACCCCGAAGTATACTAAGATGACATGAATAAGAGAATGGAAGCACCTTCATATCATAACAAGGCCCCAACATCTGCTAACTCTTAATTCTAAATTACTGCTTTAAACTTAGAGAGCAGGCCTTTAGCACTTGTGTTGATAACCAGCAGCAACTCAGATGCCCCCTACCTTGTAGGGGCAACTTGCCATCTTTTTCAAAAGAGCTTTTAAGACCAGGACTATAGAAAGTTAATTTAAATTCTAAGAATGGAGGAAGAAAGTTTGCATGCCAAGGCAGGTTGCCTCATACTTCCCATTAAGAAATAAAAAGCAGCATTAGAAAAATAAAGAACCATTATCAAGTCAAGTAGAAGTACAAAGTAAAAAAAAAAAAAACCCTGTACAATTTACATTGGACAACATGAGACAATTGAATTCCCTTATATTTGCTGACCACATAGCATGCATCAGATCACGTGTGAAGTGGCTTGTGCTAGGAACACTAAAAGTAGAGAAAAGATGTGGCCTTTGCCTTCAAAGAATCTTATAGCATATATGAGCGCACAAAGCAATTCACACTGTAGCTCTGCCTCGGTAGAGGCAGATCGTGTTCCAGCCCTATCCACCCTGAATGCAGCTTAACTGAACCCTGAAATGCAGGCAGTTCAGCCTTCTGCAGCATCTCCCCACCTCCCCTTAGGAACATTCAAATGGCAAGAAAAACTCTTAAGGAGTCTAGAGATAGTTTTGCCTCCCTCCCTAACCCACCCAATGCTTTCATGTAAAACTAGATGTGTCTTGCACATGGGCAAAGTACAATCTACAAACATGAGTGCCTATTTCTTGGGAACCTTCCATATAACTAAGCCTTGTTAGCCCTTGTCTTGGCTCATGGTGCCTGTGCTACATCTATAAAGTTTGCGTACAAAAAGCACCACTAAGCCCATTCTTCAATTATCATAAAAGACGTGACAAAATCAACAGAATGCTGATGAGCCAACCCTCTGATAATGGGAGTGAAAAGATAGAAAATCTAGATCTGGACCCAAACCAGCTCAATCATTTGCATGGCAATTTTAAATACAGACGGGGTCTAAAAAGATAATTTGTATTGCAGAGTTATGAAGAAATGAATTTGCATTTTGCCTGGGCCACTCATAATTATTCTTAAAAAACTAACAAAGAGCAGGCAAGATATAGGACAATTATAGGAAGGAGAGCAAATATGGAATCAATCTTGCAGCAAGAGCCCAGAAATTACTGTCCAATAATGAAACAATTTGAAGAGAGAAAAATCTGTAAACATTTAGAGGGACAGTGAAATCATAAGCAATAAGGAGAAAGATTTGTGAATATCAAACCTTGCCAAGTCCACAGTCCTCCTCCCTCCACACTAGGATTTCAGAATTATTAGGTGAAATAAATGTTTTAGAAAGCCACCCCACATTTGGGGGAGGCAATTGATAATGAGCATGGGAAAGAATTATAGCAATATTTAAATCTGGAAGGGAACTTTGAGAGCAGCTGGTTCAGCCATCCAACATAACAGATGAGGATAAAGAGACCCAGAGGGGCTAAGGATTCATCCCAGTCCACCTTCCTTTCCTGCCCCCCGTGCAGAGTCCATTCTGCTACGCTGTATTCTGCTGTTGTTCACATGCAGGGATAATGAAGCTGAACTTAAAGTCTGGATAATAAGCATAAGGACAAAATAAAATTCAGATGTTTAGTAGATGTGAAAAACCTCAAAGATTATCATGCACAAAAGAAAGAGGGATACTAAGTCATGACACTTTCTGACATCAACAGAGGTTGGCTTATGACCTGTATTTATGCAACTGGTTACAGCACAAAACAGAGAATGCATTTATTCTCGCATGTCATTAAGCCAGGAGAGCAGCTATCAACGTGAGCCTTCTAGGGATATGGCGGATGCATGCCCTTCACTGAGAACATCCTTTATCCTTCCAAAATTATTTGGTGAAATAGAGCCTCGAGAAATGAAAAACAGAGAACTCTCCAGTCCTAAGATTCTAAGATGTTTTATTACCATTTACTGATAATTTTTTAACCTTGCATTATGGAAAAGGTCAAACATATACCAAAGCAGGCAGAACAGCATTAATAAACCTCATGTACCCATCAATATCAACTTCAACAGTATCAGCTCACAGCCGATCTTGTTTCAGCAATATCTTCACCTGCTTCTTCCCTTCCTTAGTATTTTGAAACCAATCCCAGAGATTTCATATGATTTCATCTATAAATATCTTACTATACATTTCTAAAAGATACGTACTCAAAAAGATCACAATGCAATTATTACATCTATGAAAATTAACTATAATTATGTAATATTATGCAATGCTCAGTGTTCAAATTTTCATGTATTTCATGATCTCCTTTACAGTTTGCTTAAATTGACATCCAAATAAGGTCATTTTATGTTCAGTCTTTTTAAATTTGGTTTCTCCCTCCCCTGCTCTGCAATTTGTTTGTTGAAGACACCAAGCTGTTTGTCTAGAGTTTCCCACAGTCTGCATTTTACTGAATGAATCCCTGTGTGTCTTGTGTCCTCTCTATTTCGAGGTGGTTAGGTCTAGAGCTGTGCTGCCCCATGTGTGGTAGCCACTAGCCACGTGTGGCTATTTATTAAAATTAAATGAACGTAAGAATTTAGTTTCCCAAGTCACGCTGGCCACATTTCAAGTGCTCAGCCACCACATGTGGCTAGCAGCTGGCCTATGGGTCAGCCCAGATAAGAATATTGCCACCATTGCAGAGAAAATTCTGTTGGACAGCTCTGCTTCAGAGGTTTAACAAAGTTCTATGAGGACACTTGGGAGGCAAGTAGATGCTGAAATCTCATGCACCAAATCTTTGGCCCAAGTTGATCCCCATCCAGTATTCACTTTCAACCTCCACAATTGGACGTGGAAGATGAAATAAAAATTCAAGCATCTATATGTTTCTCAATTTACATAAGTAGTGTATTTATAATATTTTTATGATTTCCTGTTTTAGTCAACTTTTTTTTGTTGTTTGTTTTTTTGAGACAGAGTCTCACTCTTTTGCCCGGGCTAGAGTGCCGTGGCATCATCCTAGCTCACAGCAACCTCAAACTCCTGGGCTCAAGCGATCCTCCTGCCTCAGCCTCCGGAGTAGCTGGGACTACAGGCATGCGCCACCATGCCCAGCTAATTTTTTCTATATATTTTTAGTTGTCCGATTAATTTCTTTCTATTTTTAGTAGAGATGGGGTCTCGCTCTTGCTCAGGCTGGGTTCGAACTCCTGAGCTCAAACAATCCACCCGCTTCGGCCTCCCAGAGTACTAGGATTACAGGCGTGAGCCACCGTGCCCGGCCACTCAACTTTTTTTTAAGATTTAACCATGTTGATATATTTATATGTAGTTTATACATTTAATAGACATATAATATTCCATTGTTCAGCATATCATAGTTGATTCATTACCCTCTTAATTAACATTTTGATTGTTTTCCAATTTCTGTAACATACACTGAGCTTCAAGGAACATCCTTGCATGACTTTTGCCTCCTGTTAACAAATGAGTAAAGGAGGCAATCTTGCCATGGGATTGCTGGGGCGTTGAACATGGACACCTTTGACCCTAGCAGTTGCCCAGTTGTTCTCCAAAGTGATTATTCCAATTTGCACTCACATCAGCAATGTGCAAATGTTCCCAGTTCCTTACATCATTACTAACATTAGGGAGATTTTCACCGTTATGAGTTCACATATATGCAATAAAAGTATAAATACAAACATAAAAATGTAAAGGTAGGGAATGGAGTGGGAACAATGACTTAGCTCAATCTACCGTGTTTTCTTCCTTAAAAGAAAAAAAAGCAAATATGACAAAAAGTTAGCATTTGTTTAGTGGGTGCAAAGAAGTTAGTTATGTCATTCTTGGTACTGTTTAATGAGTTTACACTATCAGAATTTTTATTTCATCACCATTTTTAATACAAGAACTTAATAAAAAATTATACAGCATATAACAAATTTTTGAATATAGGATTATTGACTAGGTGTGTGTTTATTTTTTGATTTTGGTTTTTGTGGGGTTTGGTTTTTTGGGGGGGATTTTGTTTTGTTTTATTTTTCGCATTTCACTCTAAAAAGAAAACACTTAAGAGAGACAATCCATTGGATATGTTAATATTTGCCCCAAAGAACCTACAGTTCATTGAGTATTTCAATCAAGATTTATTCAGTCAAATACGGATTGCCAACTAATTGATTTTGCATGCTATACTATATGTCAGCAAAATGATTTACTTTATAGTTTCATACTATAGTATATATCGCATAGCATTTTCTTCTTCTGTGGATGATATAAACTAAAGAGAGGATAAACTGCAAATGGAAACTGTGCTTGGAATAATGCCAGTTTTGTGGAATATTTCTGACTAGTTTCCATTTACTCATGAACTATGTGGACAGGGTAAATTACTTGTCTCTGACATGAGAGCCTGCTAACTCTTAGTGTCACTGTATTTTCAATGGTGGTTTTAAAAATCCAAACTAGAACTCTTTCAGAGAATATGACTACAAGACAGCAATGATTAGTTTCATTTGTCAGTCCAGAAACAATTCGTAAGTCCCTTTTATAAGTGAGGCACCCTGCTAGGCCCTGTGAGTGACACAGAGAACAAACAAGAATTGGTTCCTGCTTCTGAGAACTTACAATCAGGCAACCTTTTTCTTTTACAAAACTAACTACAAAAATTTTATTTTTATGGTCAGGAGCTCACTCTGGTTTTTTTTTTTTTTTGTATTTTGATCTTTATAACTTATTTGAAAAAGTCGTTCAGTAGGTATTCATTGCTCAGTCAGTCTTACTGACCTCTGGCCAAAAGCAGTAGCATTTTGACCTGGCCCACGGAATTCAGCCCTTCTCACTCCATGAAGCCAGCATTGTAAATAACTTCAAATAAAACCCTCCTGGCAGTCTGTGATGGGCACAGCATGAGGGAGAAGTGGGGCAAAGCAGAGGAAAGAATGAAGTGGGGGTACCCAGGAAAAAATTAGAAAGGTATCCATGTTTTCAACATATTTTTCTGCTTTCCCTTAAGATACGAATATTTATTCTGCTTCTCTACTAGCAGGTGAAAAAAAACAATGAAAGGGCAGAGCAAATCAAGATACTAAAGCAGAACATATTCCCCTCTATGCCTAGGTCTTCTGTGTGGGCTTCTTTGGGGTAGAACACGTAGGGTAAATCACAGCAGCAAAGAACTCAGTGAGGGCACACTTCTTCAGTTTATAAACGGCCAGAGGGAGTGGCCACCGTGAAGGTGGGGACGTGGAATCTGTGCTAGTGTGCGAGTACACACAGGTACGTACACATGCGCCTGCTCATAAACAACACAAGGAGAAAGAATGATCTGAAGGAGGAATGGTTGCCTATGTCTTGAAGCCATTCACACTTTATGGTGTCTGAACTTCAAAACGAAGCAGTTCTGAAGGCCATTTAATGGCGGCAGTACAGGACTTCCTGAGACGAGAAGTTCGGCTCATAAAATAGAGCGCATCTGGCCACCAGGACATGAAAAGAGATTTTTGCAAACAACAGCCCGGTAGGGGGAGTGTAATTGATTCAGAAACACCTGGCTGATATTTCCCTTGAGGGTCCCAGCAGATGAACTGGGTAAGAAGGACTTGGTTAATTGGACACCACCAGGCAACTTGACAAGTCCAGAACATCGGGGAGAAAAAATGTAGAGAGACAGTGCCACGGCAACTAGAGTATTCCAGGAAATATTCCTCCCTCTGTCAGTGGAAGAGGGGTAGGAATGAAATAGTTCAGTTACGTAAGGCATCTCTTCTATGAGGTTGATAGTACATCTGGTTTATCCCAGTTGCTTGATACGGAGAACTGCATGTGTTTTTATTCATCCAACGTCTACAAAAAAAGAGAAAATATAATCTAATGCTAAGTTGAAGAGGATCAAATGTTAAAGGGCTGAATTAAAAAAAGTAAATTCTTAATAAGAAAAATAATGGGAAAATTTATATTGTGATTCTGCCGTTGACTCCATAGCTCCAAGGCAGGTCACATCAACAGCATAAGCCTCAGTTTCCACATCTTAAAATTGGGAACAACAATATTCCACATACTTTGCACACATAATAGATATCTGACCGATGTTTATTTTTATTATTTTTAATTTTAATAAATAAGCAAAAGAAAGAATAAATACTGGGTACAGAGTCACATCCATAGCACTAATTGTCCATCATCTTTATAGCCAAATATAATGCTAGGTGTGTCAGGGAAAAGGCTAGGTGTTAGGCAGTTTGCTTCCTGTGCTCAGTTTCTTCTCTCTTCCCCTCCTGCAGCCAGCTCGTCCCTGAAGAAGAGATTCAAGAGGCGGGAGATCGAAGCCATCCAGTGCGAGGTGCGGAAGATGTGCAACTACACCAAGATTCTGTCCACCAAGAAGAATCTGGACCACGTGAACAAGATCCTGAAGGCCAAGCGGCTGCAGAGACAATCAAAGACAGGCAACAACTTCGTCAAGAAGAGGCGGGGGCGTCCCCGCAAGCAGCCGACCCAGTTCGATGAGGACTCCAGAGACCAAATGCCCGTGCTGGAAAAATGCATCGACCTGCCCAGCAAAAGGGGCCAGAAGCCCAGCCTGAGCCCGCTCGTGCTGGAGCCCGCCGCCAGCCAGGACGCCATCATGGCCACCATCGAAGCTGTCATCCACATGGCCCGGGAGGCGCCGCCGCTGCCCCCGCCGCCGCCGCCGCCCCTCCCGCCGCCGCCGCCCCCGCCGCCGCCCCCGCCCCCGCCTCTGCCCAAGGCCCCGCGAGGCGGGAAGAGGAAACACAAACCCCAGCCCGCCCAGCCCCCGCAGCAGCCCCTTCCCCAGGAAGAGGAGGTGAAAGCCAAAAGGCAGAGGAAATCCCGAGGGAGCGAGAGCGATGTCCTTCCCTAGGGTGGGTCTGGGCGTCTGCACCTGGGGCTGGGGGAACTGACACCTGGGAAGTGCAGTGAGCCGGGGTGGGGGCGGAACCCCCGCTGCAGGGACACCGATGCCCTTCTCTCCAGAAGTGGGCGGGCAGAACCGGGCCAGATGACAGCGCTGAGCCATCAGGAGCTCTTGGGAAAGCAAAGCAAGGGGAGGGGGGGCGCCTTCAAAAGAAGCTTGTCTGTGCTTTACCGCAGTTCCCAGCCAAGTGTGGCTAGATCCTTTCAGACGAGAGGGAACCCCATCCAGGAGGGGGAAGCTGGTGGTGCTCTCCTACGGCCACCTGACCTTTCACAGCCAAGGTGCGCCCTCGATTCCGATTTCATTTGATGGCCAGGAAAACTGAAAGGGAAACACCCTCAATTGGGAAACATTCCAAGGGGAGGAAAGTTGCAAATTGCTCAACTGGCATTGCTATAACCCATCTCCATTTAATTGGTTTTTATTTATTTCGGTTTTCAAGCTCTGTTAGGCTTTGGGGTACCAACATCATCTTCAGGTGACCTGAATCTCTCCCTTAACAGTTCAATTCTCAGATGGAGTTGTGTGATCAGAAGGTAGAATTCTAGTGACAGGCGACCTTAGACTTGCATTCACGTTCTTCTGTCTACTTCCTCTGTCGCACATACACTGACTTTTAGCATCGTCTATTCCTATTTTTCCTTTGCCCATTGTACTTTCATATACCTTTTCATTAACTTACTTGCTGCCTTCTTCTTCTTGGTACACATCTAAATAATGTAACCCTTACCTGTGCTATAAAGTTCACCCTTGGCATGCCGTCCCAAGAACCTGGCTTTGAATCCCAATCATTATGAAACATACTCAGTATTGATAGAGCCTTTTTAATAAGTGACTCAGAGCAGCCAAGGATATGTTGACCCAGGTGTCAACCACGTTATTTTTATACTTAAAACATATCATCAGAGCATAGGCAGAATAAAATGATTTTAATATCCCCCAGCAAATGGAATAACTGACAAATTGCCAAAAACTGAAATTCTAGACCCACCAGAAAGAAAAGTGTCTAGCAATGCCTTGGTACCTGATCTCTTTCATACAAATAATTGTCCTAAGTTGTGGAAAAAAGGAAACAAAAAGACAATATAAGAAGTCCATTATCTCTTGATGATTATTTCTTAAAAGCAAATGGGAGTAAGTGTTCTTATCTGGAAAAAAAAAAGAAAAGAAAAAGAAATGCTCAAACGGTATCACCACTCTAATTATATCAAGCCACCTTGGACGAAGTATCCAAATTGTGGTTGCCTTAATAAACTAAAACATTTTTGTACATAATGTAATTATAAATCTATCAGTCTGCATGGATGCAAACTGTGTGTGACAAATCGTCTTTTAAATGGTCAATTTCAACTGTACATTTCTCATCCAAGTTGTACTCTAGCCATTGGTTTAGCGTGGACAGATATTCCATTTCTATTATCCATTTCCACAGCCCAAGTAAAATATGTTAAGAAGACTCAGAATGAATAATGAAGATATTCCATTTTCGTAGATGTTTTCTAAAAGTCAGATGTGAAAATTTCAAATAAGTATTTTCAATTTCCTCCCTCACTCCTCCTCTTCCCTTGCCCAAGACATCAAACACCTGGCCTGGTAGATTATAAAAAGAGAGACACTGACAGAGAGAATTAAATTTTCTAATGGGAATTAGAATATCTGGTTTACCTCCAAATTAAGTTTCTTTACAGGAAGTTGGGACCAGCTGGAAATTGTATTGTCACTTCAGAACACAATATTTTTCCTGAGAGAAAGAGAGATGGATTTGTGTTGACAACATAAGAGAGTAAGTGATGGGGTATCTATGGGAGTTAATTTTAAAATCCCAAGTTAATATGCTTGCAAGCATCACTGCTCTGTCGCAGCACCAGCAGTTGGTTAAATCACCCACATGGTCATCCTATTCTGCACTGTCACCATGGACTTCACATCATTTACTGCCCACTAGGTCAGTTGCGTTTAATCCTAGCAATATGTAAGTTTAAAGGACTTCATTCCCCTGTACTTTAAAGCTTATATTCTAGATACTCACTTTGTGACCTGGGTTGACCTTTGGCATTTCACACAAGTTGAACAGCAAAATCAAAGCAGCCATTTCTAATTTATCATTCTCAAGCCATGTCTGAGTAGTTCCAAAGTCACCTGAAAGGAAGGTTTAAATTAGCCCCTCTTGGCCCACAATCACTGGGAAACAGCAACCATTTTCATTCCAATTAAGCTGTAAAGAGGTTTCTCTTCTTGCTGGATTTTGAAATCATTTCTTTCTTTCTTTTGCCCTTCTTTCTTTCTGTGTTGTACCATCTCCCTAACTGAGCCTGTAAGCAGACTAAGTCTTCTTGCACAGGAGGATGAGCTGGTGCTAGATAAACTTCTTAAAAGAGGACCCAAAGTTTAATTGGCATAATATCTAGCAGGTGAGAATTTCCAGATAACTTTGGGATATGTTAGAATTTCCAAAGCAATGAAAGATACTCAAGGAAAGAGTTAACAGCAGAATTGCAACTTATACATGAATTCCGGTCTTCAGCCATATGGGTTAAATGCAAATCCTCTACATCTGCAGTCCCCAACCCCCAGGCCACCAGAGACTGGTACCCTCCATAGCCTGTTAGGAACCAGGTTGCACAGCAGGAGGTTAGCAGCAGGCAGCAAGCAAAGCTTCATCTGTATTTACAGCCATTCCCCATCGCTTGCATCGTCACATAAGCTCTGCCTCCGGTCAGATCAGCAGGGTATTAGATTCCCATAGGAGCATGAACCCTACTGTAAACTACACATGTGAGGGATTTAGGTTGCATGCTCCTTCTGAGGATCTAATGCCTGATGCTCTGAGGTGGAGCTGAGGTGGTGATGCTAGCACTGGGGAGCTGCAGCAAATAAAGATTATCATTAGCAGAGAGATTGGACTGCACAATAAATGTAATGTCCTTGAATCATCCTGAAACCAACCCCTCCGCTGATCCGTGGAAAAATTGTCTTCCATGAAGCCAGTCCCTGGTGCCAGAAAGGCTGGGGACTGCTGCCTGCTCTGTGTGAATGACGGTAGGAATAGATTGGAAAATGGCAGAGGACCAAAGCTGAGGCATGCTACACAGCTGCTCAGAGGCGGAGGCACGTCCAGTCACCTACACAGCTTCCTCTCCCCACCACCGCGTTCCTCCCTCAGTATCACATTACTCTTTTTTTCTTCTGCTTTTCATTAACCTAACTCTTTTCATCAGTACAAGTATTTCCTTATTCTCTAACTGCCCCAATTCCTATAGCTTCTCCTTTCCTGTGCAAGCTAACAGTGGGCCAATGTAGTTTCACATCTAGTTGGTTACAGAGCCAGAAAGAAATCCCAGCTCTCCCAACCCAAATTGTGGAGGTCTCTGGTCTCTCAACACTACCTAGTGGCCCTGCATTTTTTTCTTTTTGAGAGTTGATCATTTGGGATGCACGAAATTCCATATACAGCTCCACAGAATGCTTCATCCCAAGAGAAACCCCTTGATTTTCATTTTCTTTTTCTGGAATACTTACCTTCAGCAAGCAGATGTGGACACACTTATAAGGAGTCTGATTAAGGATGAGAAACGGATGAAATCTAGATATAAAAACCTCCTTGAAGGTACTGATGGATCTTTTGTCTACCTTACTAAGTGTCTGGCGGAGCCATTGCTTTTCAAACTCTCATCTCAAATGAGAGTAACAGAAGTTTAACTTCCTCAAATAGTCCAGTTGTGGCTAAAACCCAAGGAAGAAAGGTCAACGGAAAGGAGAGCATGTCAGGGGCTGGTTGGTGACTTGGCAGGACCAGGACTCAGCAGCCTCTGACAGCCCAGAGAAGGTGACTAAGGACTGGCAGAAGATTGACATGCTAACTTGGCTGCTGGCTGGAGTGGGAGGCCATGTTCAATGGCAGTCAGAATTTGTGTTCTGCACATTGCTGGGTCTATAAATATGATAAGCAAGTGGTGACAGAATTATAGTATAAGGTGATGTACTACACGCAGATCATAAAGGATTTGGTTTTAAGACTTAAGTAGAAAATCCCACTCCTAGCTTATTACCCAACAATATTCAGATAATGAGCTTTTAGAGAATATTTTTCCCTATCACTAGAAAGATTTACCTGGGAACTGTCTAAAGTCTACATATATATTTCCAAAGCCTTTAAATACCAACTGTAACATGGAGAGAGAGGGGCAGAAGCTGAAATGCCTCAAAAGCCATTTAAGTGTTACGTTGCAGGATTTTCAGTCCTCGTTATGTAAAAGTAGATAAATATAGACATTATTCACAACAGTACCCTATAGTCTCACAATGGTCCAAATGCCAGAGCTTACAGATAATGTCATCACAGTGCCTAGAAACTCGAACTGTAATATACCGTAGCATTTTCTTGGTGTTTCTTAAAAGTTTCTTTCCACAATACAAAGCTCCCTCTGCCTCTTGTTTCTTGGAGAGTTCACCCCGCTGATGAGTCTTCCTTCCCTGTTGGACTCAGTCATTTGGGGAACAGTCTTAGAAGCACATATCAACCAAGGAAGAAACTTCCTGGATATCTGTTGCCCACTTGCCCAGGTATAATAAACACTAAAGGGGGAAAATTGAAAAGAACTGCCAACTGTCACCATGAAAGGGCAGTTCCACCCTAGGTTGGTGTCTTTCTTTTTCTTCCTTTTTTTAAAAAAAAAAAAATCTATTTCTTAAATAATAATAAATGCACATGATGTGTTAAATATGTACATATATATTTCAAAAGAAAAAATGGGGCACAAGATTGTCTTACAAGTCGTGCTGGCTAATTTTTAGTTTGTATTCATAAGTGGTTTTTAAAAGCCTTTTTTAAAGTGTAATTTGCATGTTCTACTTTGATTGTATGTAAACATATTTTAGAACAAAAAATGTATTTGTATTTTATTGAATATAGAGGCAAGAAAAATTGTACATTGTTTGAAATGTTCTTTTTGTAACAGTTTTTATTCATAAAGCATTTTTGTACATTTAAAATGAACATGGACTTGCTGTTATTTGAGGCGTAGATACATCTGGCATGCTGACTGTCATGCTCCTCCATGGTCTTAGATGTTGGGTTTTAAACATTTTTTTCTAAAAGAAAGCTCAGTCTTTTTCGCTACCAGATCAGGTTAGCACAGTATAGAGCACTTAACTATTAAAAAAAAAAAAGTTAATCCTATTCATATGTTATTCATTGTGTGAAATTAAAGACATTCAATTCAGTCTAACATGAGTTGTGAATTCTTTTGTTTTATTTTCCATCTGGTTCACATCAGTAAGAAGTATAATAGCATTTGGGGGTCTTTGCTCACACCAACTGGATACAGAATCATTGAGAAAATTCTAACCAAACGTCTGTCTTTTGTGTGATACTGGGAAGTACATTGTGGGCAAGATTTCAGTCTGACTTACTGGGTTACTGTTCAGAGAATGTTGCATTACCTGGACATCAAGCCAGGGATGATTCATAGAACCAGTCACACTTCTGCTGAAAGCTATTAAAGGTTGAAGACCATTCTGTCCTAAATTTTTAGAAGAGCATTATGGATAGAGATTAAGCCTTCTTACTAAATATCCCATGATGTCAGACATCTGAAGGATGGATCTCCGCCTGCACTTAAGATTTTACTGGGTGATAGGAAGGACTATTTAATAAACGACAGACAGTTACTGATTCCCTACCCAGTGCCTACGCTGAGAGTTCTTGCTCTGAAGGGACTTAACAAGACCAGCATTTGCAAAATGAACTAGCAGTTCTAAGCAGAATATGGCCAGTGGTAAAAGAGTAATAGGGTCCCCAAGAAAGTGTGGAGTCCCCACTATCTCCCTGCCTGCACTTCCCACCCTTTGTGTTCCAATGTTTAGTTTCTATTCATAAGAGGATTTCAAAAGCCTGTTTTAAAGCATACTTTGCACGTTTCACTTTAAGGACACGTAAACGTACATACGTTTATGTATTTCTCGCCTTCTTTCTTTGTCTTATCTTCTGATGTGCCTCTTCCAATGCCAACAAGATAGGTAGGAAATGTTATGAGCATCCCCCATCCCTAAGCATCAATGTGACCCACTGAGACAATTACTGCAACTTTCGGTATTTGCAGCATCCACAGTGGAATAACCAAAGTTGAGTGCAATGAATGGAAGTCTTCCGAGCAGTGTCTTAGGGCAGCCTCGGAGTGGATGGAGCATTTGTGCCCCAGAGATTCAGAGAATTTGGTCAGCAACCTCTAATAGCGTTAAATTTGCCCTCTTTTTCCTCTCCTCTGTTGACTATCTTATGCTGAACTAGGAAAACTTGAAGCATTATATAGTCTTCTTTCTACCATGGTCTCATTGGTCTGGTGGTATTTCTGGAATCAGCAATGACTTCTGAGAGAGCTCCTAATCTCTTCCTACCAGCTTCTCATGCAGGGACAAAGCTGGTGCCTCAGAAATGATTGACTCAACTTCAGGGTTTTTCATTTATCAATACAGTAGCCATGTGCTGACAAAGATTCTCAAGGAAGTCAGATGGGTCCACACATGGGGCTGATATGAATCTCGGTCTACAAATACACTGGGGAAGGGATATACACTTTTTAATTTTTCTCCAGCTCAATTTTATTAATTTTTAAGATCCCATTCCACCAGCATAGAAGGATCTTAGTTCCAGAGCCAGAAAATCATTTTTCTAGCCTCAAGGAGAAGAAAAGAGAAGTCCTAGAAAGTCTTGTTCCAACTCTCTTCCAAATTGTTTTTCTCTGCCCAATTCATTTCTATTTCCCTAGTTTCCATGCATTTGAAACTCAAAGCTAGAAAGAAAGTCTTTGTAATGTTTCCCCCTGCTTTCTGCTGTCAGATACATACCCTGAAGGGATGAGCTTAAACCACCCTAGCTACGTGGACTGTGGGGAGGTGACTAGCGGAAGACTGAGGATGTTGGAAATCAGTTATCATGTCAACAATTTTAAGTCACATATGCCTTAGAGACTGAGGATAATGGGATGTGAGGAGCTAAAGGATTTGCCCAAGGTTATAAAGTCTCTTTATAGGTCAGATTAAGTAAAGATTGGGTTGAAAGGGATTGGGAAGGTGGTGTAGAAAAGAAGTGTGTATTTCCATTGTTTATTACTAACACTTTCACTTTCATGGGAAATGCCAATATTCAGATCTTTAATTATTATAAAGCTGTGGCAATACACTTTTTCTAAAGTATCACGAGGGTAAGGGCTTTTCTTTCCAGAATTAAAGAAAAAAACTAGTTCCAAAGAGTTATCCACATTCACATAAAGTAAAATTGGGAAATAACAAATCAGAAATGTTAAAACCGCAAAAGAGTTAGAAACCACACATAGTATGTCATTATTAAGTTTGATATTTTAAAGTTTAATTCTCTACTTTTTAGCAGACAGAGCACTGGTTTAAGAGTCATGAGACCTGGGGTATGTTTCTACTTGGTTACTAAAGAATTCTGTCCCCCTGCAGGAGGAAAAACTTCTTTGAGTCTCACTTGCCTACTTTATAAAATGGGAGGCCAAACTCTCAATGACATCTGTAGTGTTCTTTGAGTCTAAAAGTCTCCAATTCTGTCATCTTTGTTCCTTTCAAACAGATCCTACCTTTAATTTCCAATTGTCATTGTGTAAAGCCAATGACATTTTGGGTTTGCTATCCCGGTATAGTCTATCTTATCCTAATACAATGCAAAAATATGGAAGAAATTAATGGAAAAAATAGAATGAGGACGTATAATCAAATCCTTCCTTTCTTCCTCCCTCCCCCTCTGCCTTCCTTCCTTCCTTTCTTCCTATCCTATTTGCACGTTTTCAGGTGCCAAAAATGTGTGTGTGTGAGAATGAGCAAGAAGACAAGGCCTTATTGAGTTTTATTCAAACAAACCTGTCTAGATTGTGAATATCATCTCCCAAGTCTCTGCCTCTCCAAACTCTACCCATCCTTAAGGTTTAAGTCAAACCACACATCCTCTAGGAAGGCTCTTGACCACAACCCACAAACATCTCTTATACCACCCATTTGGTAACTGCTCTTAATAATCCCACATGTAACAGTGCAATCCTTAGTCAGGGCTGCCATAAAAGGTTACACAGGTTGTTTCCTGCACAAGGGGACTTGACTGAAAACAAAAATGAGGACTGAAACCCAGCTGGACTCCTCTTGCCAAGATGTGCACCACTGATGTGATGCTTGTCCTACAAGTAGGCATCTTTTTCTCATTTTCAGAAAATTGCTTTTGTTAGAATAGAGTCCCTTCAAAAAAATTTCAAGATCTGTGTATTTTTGGAAAGTAGAGTAAACTCCCAACAAAAGGATCTCTGCATCTTCTTCCGACTGACATCATCCATGCTGCCCTTGGCCCTGAGACCTAAAAAGTCACTCGACAAATCCAGGATCCCCTTCCACCATTTTAGTCAGCAATACTCTATACTCTAGAAGACCCCTGAATCCATTTCCAAACTGAACAATCACCCCAGCTCTCTGTAAGGAGAGAAGGGAAGAAAACAGTGAAACCAGAATGTGTCAGCAAGGTTCAGTGGCACATCCTCATGAATAAAATTCAGTAAGTTGTTGACATCTAACATATCAGATTTTCCAAAGACTTTTGGAACTTTTATTTTGACATAATTATGGATTCACAGGAGGTAGCTAAGGAAGTCCTGTCAACCCGCTCCCAACTGCCCACCTCCCATCACAACACCCCTCAAAACCACAGTACAATATCAAAACTAAAAAAAAGTTGATATTGACACAATTCATAGAACCTATTCAGATTTTCCCAGTTATACATGAACTTGTATGTGTTGTGTGTTTGTATGTGTAGAGATCTACATGATTTTGTCACATGTGTAGTCTTGTATAAATACTACCACATTCAAGATATTCAATTATGCCATCACCACAAAGATTTCCCTGTGCTAACCTCTCACCATCCCTAATCCCCTGAAATCACTACTGAGGGCTCCCTCTCTGCAATTTTGTTATTTCAAAAATGTTACACAAATGGAATTGTGTAACATGTATTCTTTTTAAAATAAAGTCTATTTTTAGAACAGTTTTTAGATTTAGAAGAAGTTGTGAAGATTATACAGAAAATTCCCATGAATCCTACACCCAGTTTCCCTTATTATTAACATCTTAAAATAGTGTGCTATACTTGTCATGATTAAGGAAACAATATTATTATATTGTTATTAACTAAAATCCAAACAGTATTCAGATCCTTTTTAACTAATTTCCTTTTGCCAGGATTCCACCCTGGGTGCCATATTTAATCCTCATGTTTCTTTAGGCTTCTCTGGGCTCTAAGTTTTTCAGACTTTCCATGTTCGTGATGTCCCTAACAGTTTGAGTAGCGCTGGTCAGGTATTTTGCAGAGTGTCCCTAAATTTGGTTTTCCTGATTAGACTGGGTTCATATGCTTTGGAAGGAAGATCGTAGAGGTCAAGTGTGATTCTGGTCACATCCTATCACAGATATATACTATCAAATGAAATGTCCTTGCTGATGTGAACCTTGACCACTGGCTGAGATAAGTGTCTGTCCAGTTTCTCCACTGTAAAATTACTATTTCTTTCTCATTTTCCATACTGTGTTCTTTGGAAAGAAGTCATTACATGGAGCCCACACTTAAGAAGTGTGGAGTTATGCTCCACCTCCTCAAGGGCTGAGTATTTACATAAATTATTTGAAATTCTTATGCACAGGAGATTTGGGGTTTTTTTTTAACACTTTTGATTTTGAAATAATTTTAGACTTACAGAAAAGTGGCAAAAGCAATACAGAGTTTTATTTAATGCCTTCACCCAGCTCCTCTGATGTTAACATGTTATATAACCATAGTCCAACGATCAAAACTAAGAAATTAACTTTGTTGCAATACCATTATCCTAACTTCGAAATGTATTTCACTAGTTTTTCCAATTATGCCATTTAAAAATATTTTAAAATTTTTTTACTTGTACTAAAATACATATAATATAAAAAATGTATCATCTTAACCATCTTAAGTTTATAGTTCAGTAGTATTAAGTATTGTGCAACTAATACCCAGGACTTTTTCATCTTGTAAAACTGAAACTCTACACCTATTAAACAACTCTCCATTTCCCCTACCCCAGCCCTTGGCACCCACCATTCTACTTCTGTCTCCATGAGTTTGACTCCTTCAGATACTTCATACAAGTGGAATCATACAGGATTTATCTTTCAGGAAGTTTGTCTTTTATCCATCATTTGTTCATTTACTCAATGATTTATTTATATCATGTGGACTCACGCATACCTGTTTTATATGTTGGATTATATTCCAACACCACCTTATTTTGTTGCTGAAGTTACTAGAGCTATGCCCATTGGGAGATCTTTGCATCGGCTCCTGTGTCCCTCTGTCCATATTCTTATCATTGTGGTTTTTTTCTTTCTTTTTTGAGTCCTTTTTTACTTTCTCACTCTACAAGATGCTCCAAGCTCATCTTGTGTGTATCTTGTTAAGGCTCTAGAATTAGTCAATTCTCCAGAGATCTCTGGTTCCTTTTATTGGAGAATGGTATTAGAAACCATGACCTGGGTGCTAGGTGTGCTCGTTGCTGCTGGAGTGTTGTTGCTCCTAGGCTCGCACAACTGACAGAACAAAGAAATATGTGTGTGTAGACTAACCCCTGTGTATGCACAAATCTATATTTATATATGTAACCATCTCTATATTAAGCTAAATGTAAGTCTAAACTGATACTTTTAATGCTAATCTATTACCACATGGATCATTCTAGCCTCCTCTCTTTGCCTGTCTGTAATGTCCCACTCCACAGTGAAAAGACTAGCTCTCACTATCTGAAATTCATTCACTTAATTGTTTAATTCCAGTAGAACAGTATCAGAATAGTTGATATACGCCTATCCTTTTCTCACTTGGCATAATTCCTGGAGGTTCATCCAAGTTGCTGTGTGTACCAACAGTTTGTTTCTTTTTATTGCTGAGTAGTATTCCATAGCATGGATGTACCAGGGTTTGTTCAGCTATTCATCCCTTGAAGGACATTTGGGAAGTTTTCAATTTGGGGCTATTGCAAATAAAGCTGCTCTGAACATTTATGTACAAATGCCTATGTGAGAACAAATTTTCATTTACCCGGAAAATTACCCTAAACTGCAGTTGCTGGGTTGCATGGTAAGCCTATTTTTAATTTTGAAGGAAACTGCCAAACTATTTTCCAGAGTAGTCATACCATTTTACATTCCCACCAGCAATGTATAAATGATCAAATTTCTCTGCATCCTCACCATTGATGTTATCACTCTTTTTCATTTTAGTCCTTCTGATAGGCATCTAGTTGTATTAGTCAATTCAGGATGCTATAATGCAATAGCACAAACTGGATAGATTATAAATAACAAATTTGTTTCTCACAGTTCTGGAGGTAGGGAAGTCCAAGACCAAGGCACTGGCAATTCAGTGTCTGGTGAGGGTCTGCTTTCTCTCTATGTTCTTGTATGATGGAAGGGATGATTATCTCCCTTGTGCCTGTTTTATAAGGGCACTAATCCTATTCTTAAGGGTTCCACCATCATGACCTAATCACTTTCCACAAGGTCCTGCCTCCTAATACTATCATTTTAGAGGTTAGTATTTTAGCATAAATTTGGAAATGAGGGTAGGAGGTTGGGAGAGGGGAAACAAGCATTCAGATCATAGTAGTAGTAATAACTCACGTGGTTTAAGTTTGAATTTCTATAACGGCCAATGATGCTGAACATCTTTTCATGTGTTTTTTTTCCCCCTTCCCTTTACAGTGAAATGTCTCTGCACGTATTTTGCTCATTCTCTAACAGGATTATTTGATATTTAATGCTGTATTATGGGAATTCTTTATAGACTATAGATACAAGGCTTTTGTTGAATATGTGACTTGCAAATATTTAATTCCAGTCTGTAATTTATCTTTCCATTTACAGTTAAAGTATTAAAATACCCCTAAAACATGAGTGTTATTCACATGTTAGCATGAGAGAACAGGCAGCAGGATAAAGTGACTTGTTTTTGAAATACACACCTAGTAAGGGCATAGCTGTGATTAGACTCAGTGCATTCTCTTAGTCAATTACTTTTCTACTGGTGAATAATAATCTCAGTAACAACGTGTTTGCTAATTTGTATCCCCTTCTTGGTGCCAAAGAGCTTTTCAACTAACAAGACTATGAGTTTGGAAGGAACCTTAGAAAGCTTATGGCTCCAGTCCCTCAATTTACAGTTAATAAAATTGAGGCATAAGGAGATAAAGTGAATCTTCCATACTCACGTGGCTTATCAGTTACTGGAGGACCCCAACCTAGAGTCCAAGGCTTGGACTCCCTTTCCCTACTCTACTGCACTATCATGGTTCTCCTCAAATCCTGCCGTGTCAAGCATGCAAATGCCCTAAGAGGCTGGGGGAAGGGAAGAATAATGACTCGGGAGCTCAGGAAGCTCTTTTCCTTGGAGAAGGTGAAGGAAAGTGAAGAAGCACTGCAGAAAGCAAGAGGTGCCAATGGAAGTGATGTGGCAAGTGGTCACCAAGAAGGAGAGCCTTGGAGGTTTCACCAGCAAGGGTAGAGGGGGGCTGCTGAGGCCTTGTGAATGTTATCACTGAACCCCAAAACACGTATGTTATTTATTTCCCTGAAATATCTGTGACAATCTTAACAAGGGTTGTTTGTGACTAAGAGCTGACTGTCACCCTGACTCAAACCTCTAAAATACACTTTTCACTGTAACCTCCATCACCACCACCACCTCTGCCACTTCCCACACACATCCAGGCAAACACACATCGAGATCCAGACTGGGTCAGGGAGGTGATGACATACGGCCGGGAAAAGGGTCTTCTTCTCACTCTGCCAGAGCCAAAGCTTTTGGCTTAGGAGGGCACATATTGTACACTGTTCTGTTCATGGTGACCAGAGAAATGTGCATGTTGAGAAAGAATCATGAAGCCTCCAAAAGGGCTCTCTGGGTCTCTGGGGACATTTCAATTTTATTTTAAAATCTTTATATTGTAAAACAAAACACCAATGCATAAACCACACAAAATATGGCTTCATGAATTATTGCAAGGTAAACCTTCGATGACCATCATCCAGGTCAAAACATAGACCTATCAAATGACCCCAGAAGCTTCTCCAAGTACCTCACCCCAACCCAGTCCTACCCTCTCTCCAAAGGCAACCACTCTTGTGATTTTTACTGATTTTCACACATTTTTTAATGATTATGGTCTATCATCCAAGTGTATCACTAGACATCAATGGCTAGCCCATTTTTAAAATTTGATATGTCTTTTAAGTCTCTTTAAATCTATATGTCTGTCCTCCATTCCTTACCTTTCTTCGCATGTACCTATTGAAGAACCTGGATGATTTGACCTGTAGAATTGCCCACGGTGAGAATGTTGCTGAAGGCACACTCATGGTGTAATTCAATATATTTCTCTGTCCTCAGAATTACCTGAAAATTGGCAGCTGGATCTACAGACACAATCCAACTCCGGTTTGATCCCTTTGACAAGATTATAGATGGCACTGTGTCTTTCCATCAAGAAGCACACGGGTCTCGTTGTCTCTCTGTGATGTTAACAGCCATTGATGCTTAATGCCTGGATCTATTAATTTATCAGGGACTGCAAAGTGATGATGTTTTAACACCGTCATTAGTTTTTCATTGATTAATTGGCACGCTTTTACAAAAAGATACTTTCCTTTATCCATATTTTGGTCACCTCATGGTACAGTTCATATAGAAAGAACAGGATAAATATTTAATCTTCCCTTTAATTTTCAGCATAATGAATTTTCTCTCTGTCATCTATCAAAGATGACCAACTAGACTTTTTTTTTTAAAGTCTCATTTTGAGTTCATGAACTTCAACATATTTGAAGAGTTTCAATCCATTGTAATTATTATCATTACTGAAGATCAAAATGGCCTTTGTATGACCAGTTTGAGTCTCTTTGAGTTGGTTCCTGAGTCCTTTTTATTTAACCCTCGTGGTTTCTATAACCTAGTAGGCTTTGATAGCTTCTTGGCTATCTGGTGTGACAAAGTGTTCTAAGCTCATCTTTTCTGTTCAGACCTGAAAGAAGCCATTTCTCCAAGGACCCTAGTTTTATTTTTAAGTGGGAAATGATATTTCAAGACCACAATTTGGAAACTAGGGATAGATAGATAGATAGATAGATAGATAGATAAATAGATAGATAGATGATAAGTAGATGGGTAATAGAGATAGACTGGTAGATACAGATATAATCTGAAATAAATTTGAATTAGAAATATCAGTATGAACTTGTTATGTGTATGTATTCATACAGATATTTCTAATTTAAATTTATTTCAAATTTTTGAATTTGGATTGGATGAGTTTTTACTAAAACTTACATCTGTATCTTCTAAAAGAATTAGGAAAAATACCATAATTATCCTTTGGTTTATTTATTACACATCATACACACAGGAGTCTCAGTGAAACAAACATAATATTATTAATACCATCCATATGATTACTGAAAACATGAAAAAAAATAGCACGTGTTTTCCTTTTTCTCCACTTTAATAGTTGTTCTATTTCTACATTTTTCAGAACGTAAAGTGCATATCTACTTGCTTCCTTTCAACACACATTTAGTCTTAGTTCTAAAAGTAACTGACTACTTAGTGCTTACCACCAGACTTACGTCAATGTCTCTAGTCATGTTGGCTGCCTGAAGCTCATTCTCAAGTAAGTCCCTAAGAAAGGGCTCATGGGAATAAAACTTCCTGAGTTCCTGCATGTTAATAAGAGTTGTACCCTTTATACTTGAAAGTCCATTGGCTGAATATAAAATCCTTGGCTCACAAGTTCTTTCCTTGAGTATTTTAAATAGGTTCCTTCATTCTCATCTGGCATGAAATGCTGCTTTGAAAAACCTAATTATAATCTAATTTTCTTTTCCTCATGTCACTTGTTCTTTCTGTTTAGATACACAAAGAATATTTTCTTTTTCTTTAAATTCAATACTTGTACTATTACAAGTGTTGGTCAACATTCTCCTTAAATAAATGATTTAAGTATTTTTAAGGAAAGTTTTCCCAAAGTGTATTTTTTAGTATTTATTCTGTTTTCTTGTGCTGGTTTTCTTCTTCAGGGATCTTCTTTGCATAGCTTCAATTTTAGTCACTATTTCATGACTCCTGTTCACCTCTTTTTTCCATTTCTTTTTGATTTTAAAAATTTTTCTCCATTTAACTTTCTATTTCTTTTCAGGTATTTTCTGTTGTGTTTATTCACTCTTGTATTTCTCCTGATTCCATCTTCATTTTTTACATATTTTCATTTATAGTTGACCTTTAAACAACATGAGTTTGAACTGCACAGGTCCATTTTTCATTAAATATATTAGAAAAATTTTTTGGAAGTTTGCAACAATTTGAAGAAAAGCTTGCAGATGAACCATGTAGCCTAGAAATGTTGAAAAAATTAAGAAAAAGTTAGGTATGTCATGAATGCATAAATATAGGTAGATACTAGTTTATTTTCTCATTTACTGCCATAAAAGGCATACAAATCTGTTATAAAAAGTTAAAATTTATCAAAACTTGCACATTCAAACACTTATAGACCATACATGGCACCTTTCACAGTCAAGAGAAAGGAAAACAAATGTAAAGATGCAGTATTAAATTATGACTGCATAAAATTAACTATAGTAATTCCATATTGCTGTCATAATTTTGTAGCCACCTCCTATTGCTATTGTGGTGAGCTCAAGTGTCGTGAGTATCTGCTTAAAACACCATGAGACACTAATCATCTCTGCTTGAGCAGTTCATCTCTTCAATAAATTGCATATTGCAGTAAAAAATGATATCTCGAGGTTCTCCTCCTTGAGCTAGTCAATGTGAAGATGAGGATGAAGAAATTTATGATGATCCACTTCCACTTAATGAATAGTAAATTTATTTCTCTTCCTTATCATTTTCTTAATAACATTTTCTTTTCTCTAGCTTACTTTATTGCAAGAATATAGTGTATACACACAACATACAAAACATATATAAATTGACTGTTTATGTTATCAGTAAGACTTTCAGTCAACATTAGACTATTAGTAGTTAAGTTTTGGGGGGAGTAAAACACATACAAAGATTTTTGACTTCGAAGGGCCAGTGTCCCTAACGCCTGCATTGGTCAAGGCTCAACTGTACTTTTAATTTCTCCTAAGTTCTACCACTTCATTTCTGAATTGTTCTAATTCTGATTTATGCTATTCCTTCATGTCTTTTCTAAATATCTTTTGATTCATTTTGAAAAAGTTGAGTCGAGTTTTGATTTGTTTTGTGGGCACAATTCATTGATATGTTTGTAATTCTGTCTCTTTTTCTCTTTTTTTAAAATAACTTTTATAGGATTTAAAAGTTGATACTTTTCTATTTCTAATTTTTATTTGAAATTAGCTTTCCTGAATTTTTAGAAAGAGACAGCACTGGAGATAGTTTTTCTAATTTTGTAGCACTCCATCTTCTGTTGTTCCCTGCAGTGCAAACATGTTGGTTTGCTTTCTAAGATTTCCTGGCTCTGTTTTCCTCACCTAATTTTATTTGAACCTTCTCTTTCCACCTTCTCTATGGTCCTTCTTCACTTTAGCATCATGTTAAATGACATGAGAACTTGACTATTGAATATATTCTCAAGGCTTGATGATGTGCTACATGCTGAAATTTTAAGAGGGTCTAGAGCCCATCTCTGATCACAAGTTGAGGTTCTATCCACCTTCAATTGTAGATATGACATACAAAATGAATGGAAATAAGTGGGCCAGAGAACCAGTATTTGAGAAGTCAAAAGGAGAAAAATAACATATCTAGGTATAGATATGACCTGAATGTGACTTTCAATGGTAGATGTGGACTTTCTGAGAAAGCAAATAATGTAGGAGGACAGGTCCTCAGATGGCCTTGGCCAACCCAGTTCTCCCCCTCCCTCTTGAATTTTTCAGAATACATGTAGAATGTTATAAGAATGCAACATTCTGAGATAAGGAGGAGTATCCAGATAGCCCAGACTATGATCCCACTTCTCCTGGAATGGGATGTCCCACAACACTTGAGCTCAGCAAACCGAGTGATGCCCAAGGTTAAAATCCAGAGTGGAGTGCTTTTCTGGTCCCTCGGCTGCAGTGAAACGTGGGGAATGTGCAGGCAAAGCTCCTTGCACCCTGGGCAGCTTTCCTCAGCCTTGGGGAACTGGCTCACCATGGACCCTAGGCTTCTGTTTGTTCTTGCTGTCTGTCTGTGAGTAATAACTTTGTTTTACTTGATGTGTTGTATGAATGTTCTGTCTTGCCGGACTTGAGAACCTTTGCAAAGCAGAGGCATCCCCTGGCATGTGTCATATGTGGGGAAAAGAAAATACAAGCAAATATGCTATTAAGAGTCATGCATACACAATTATTATGGAACCAAGAGAAGATCAGGTTGGCTGGTGGGGTAAAGTGTCACAGGCGAAGAAGAGAATATAAATGTCAGTGGAGAATATAAATGAATAAATAGAAGAGGCTCCTAATGTTAAAAAGACAGAAAATTGGGGCTGAAATTGCTGAGCATTTATGATACATTTTAAAAACAAAAAACCAGGACTCAAAATTCCGGAGAGATTGGTTTATGGTTTATGGGCCAAGTCTTGTATTTTGATTATGTGCTCCCTTTCATACCTAGTACCTTGCGCACAGAATACCGTCAAATTTGCTGATTCAACACAACATTAAATTACTGTAGGTCTGCTCCAAAATAAGTCTTTGTGAGCCAACATAAATACACTGGCCATAAAGCAGGTGCTGGCCCTAAAGGAAAATATATCCAATGAGGGCTAAGACAGTTGAGATAAAAAATGACCATCAGCATGGCTAAATACTAAAAAAAAAAAATTGCACTTTTAAAAATATGTTTAAGAGATGCTATTGTCAAGAATTACTTGCATATGTGAAACAAGCAAAGAGCTAATGCATTTAAACTCAAACAGACATAAATATCAGTATTTAAAAAATGCTATTTTTCTCCCTCTTCTTCTCTTTCCCTCTTTTTCTACTGTGAGTGTGATATTGTTCCCCTGCTAGACCAGAGGTTGGTAAACTATGGCCCCTGGGACAATTCCAGCCTGCTGTCTATTTTGTGTGCCCCATAAGCCAATCATTTTTATAATCCCAAATGGTTGGGGAAAAATATCAAAAGAAGAATAATATTTCATGTCACATAAAAGTTATATGAAATTCAAATTTCAGTGTCTGCCAATAAAGTTTTATTTGAACACAGCCCACTCATTCATTTACATATTGGCTGTAGCCACATTTATGATACAACAGAGTTGAATAGTTGCAAGAAAGATCAGATAACCTGCCAAGCTTAAAACATTTATTATCTGGCCCTTTGTACAAAAAGCACTCTGACCCATGGAGTAGACTAATGTAAACTGTTGTTCCCTAGGAAGTTAAAACACAGATTGAATGAACATGATTCATTTCATTATAAAATTCACCTTACAGCAAATTACTCAGCTCCTGAGAGGGTACAGTAATCCCTACCTCATTTTTTATAACTCTCCAACACAGTCACTTTTATCCCAACCTTCAGCATTCCTCCATCATTCAGGCTTCCGGTTTGTTGCATAAGCCATATTTACTTGGATTACTCTCATCCACGCCCCAGTGTTTCAGCTGAGTACAGGTTTCCAGTCCTGTTGAAGTCTCCGGGCCTCCAGAATCCCATCCTAGCCTGTGTTCTGGGAAAGAAAATCAGCTGCTTTTCTGCCATTTAGTTTCTGAGGTCAGATAATCTGGCTAATAATGAATTGTCTGTTATTATTGTCAGCTGTTTTGAGTGTCTGTCGAAATCTTAGGTGAGCTCCTCAAGGAAGAGCCTCCTCTGAGCATTTTTTTCTATCCTTCCTACCTAGTGCCACCATAGCCCCTGAATAGATGATGGATATGTATTTGTTGATTGACTACTTGATGGACTGATTGAGCAGCTGAGCCAGGGAGGAGTGATCAGAAAGGCCTTTCTCTGAATTGTGTCTTGGGTAGTGTTCATTTGTTTCGTGTCGTTTCTCCTTCGTGCTCCTTCTGGGTTCACTGGATTTGAATAGCATATGAGAAGGAGAGAAGATGGTGCACATGAACCAAAGCAACTTGCCTGCATCTGCCTTTAATTCCCAGGCTAAGAAAACATTTCCAGAAGGCCTGGTGCACAAAACCTGACGTGGTGACAGGACGTTCTGTCTTCCTGTTGTTACATGAGCAAGCGCTGGAGTTTCAGCAGGCTCATAAATCCTGAGGGCCTTTTCCAGCTCCACCGCTCAGGCCGCCAGCCCTCATTCCAGGAAAGGGATACTTTGAACCCCCATCACAAGAGAACATTGTGTTTCTGCACATCCGGCCCCACTGTGGGCTGATTTCTCCCAGCACAGGTAGGATGGGCCAGCCAGTGAGGTCAGATGTGCTTTATGCTGCTTAAAGCTCTTGCCTTTCAGAATTTTGCAGGAAAATACAAGTTGCCCAACACTGTTCAGTGATACGTTTGAGTGAACTGAAGAACATGTTATAAATTTATTAACTTGAATTTTCCAGGAGGAGACGCAGAGACATGTGGCCCAGGGGTTAACACAGAGCGGCTGCTTGCAGAGGGGACCAGGTCTGCCCTGAGGAATTTGTAGCAGGCCACTGGCAACTGCCTCCCCAGCTGGCCCACTCGAGAGGCTCTCCGCTAACTGCCCAGACGAAGAAAAGTCTGGTGTCCAGCTTGGAGGTGGAGGAAAGAAAGAAGCCACCTTCACACACTCCCTCCCCAGGCAGCATTTGTGTCTTGGAGCTGCCTCTTCTGCTTCTTTTCTCACCAAGATTTCGGGTGTCCCTGGCCACAGATGGAGTATTTGATGTTTGGCAGCACATTAAAAAAAAAAAATGTTGTGACAGAAAGGTACTGAGTACCAGCATGAGAACTTGGACAAGCATTGCATTCAGTTCCCTCTTTTGTAAAATGTGAGATCATAATATCTACCTCCTGGTGTTACCTTGAGAGTGAAATGAGACAATTTCTGTGAAAGTCCTTCATTAACCACTATCCAAGCAGAAAACATTGTTAGTAAGCCTGGGTTGTTGTGTATGTGGCTGCGGACACGCTTACTACTACTGTAGCTACTAGTCCTGCATATGCTACCAGTAATACCAACCAAAGGGATGGACAACCAGATGAAGAATCTGGAAACCACACATTATACCTCAGAGGAATGATTGAATAAACCAGCTGGAGTCAGCCTGTCCAAAAATATCAGTGGAAAAATAACTATGTTCAAGGATCCAAAGGCTTATCATGTGGAAAAGGAGGTAGCCTTGTTCCGAATCCCTCCAGTGAAAACTCAAGACCACAGAGTAGAATTACAAGAATATTTTATTACAGGACAAGGAGAGAACTTGCTCGTAACATAATTGTCAAACAGTGCAAAATATCATCTTGGGACTCAATGAAGACATTGTCTTTGGGAATGTCAAAAGAGAGAGGGATGAACATCTCTATAGACTGGAGTAATTCATCCATTAATTTATTGAGGAAACGAAGTCTATTGATGGCTCACTGAAGGCCAGGTGGTGCTGTAGATACTAGGAACACCACAGTGAACAGGACAGGTCCTTGTTCTCACAGATCTCACATAGACTGGGACCCTGGGTGAGAGGATGCTGTGTCACTACAGCCACTTCCTATCACTTCTGTCATTTCTCTTTCAGAACACTACAATTTCACGGGTATATGCTTAAATGGGGAGAAGGGAAAATTGGCCCATATCCTCATTTTTGCCCTGAATTTAGATTGTCCCTTTAGCCTGGCAGAGAATGACCCTGGCGGTGGGGAAAGGGCAGTGAAAGGAGCCTCCAATTCCACATGAATCCCTTTGTCTTACTGAGGAGCTCTCCCTTGCCTGAGAATGGCCTGCCCTCCCCCAGTAAGTTTCAGGTAGTGGCCATCCTGGGAGTCAGAATTTCAGGAAAGTCTACCAGTAAGAGACCCTGGAGGAAAATGGAGCTCAAACCCCCAAGATGTCTGGGAAGCTTCTGCAAGGTGAGCAGCAAGGTTTCTGCAGATAGGCAGGGATGTCTGCTAACAGCAGGATATAACCGTCCTCTGCCTAAATACATCTCCTCTTGCCCTGAAGGTAGTCTGCAATTCCCCCAGGTACCCTCTCTAAATGCAAACATTTGTGACAAGAGCCCACCTTATTGACTGAATCCAAGCTCAGTAATTCCTAAAGATTGACCCTTCTAAAACCTCATCTGGCCATCTCTCCTTCTCCCTCTGCACCATTATTGCCTTGCCACATTTTGTCCAAACTATTGCAACAGCCTTCTGGCCAGTCTTCTCACGTCCCATTAAAACTCATTCCTCTGAATGTAGGGAAGATGACGGACTAGAAGCAGCCTGAACCTGCAGCTTTCATGGAGAGAATCAAAAGCGGTGAGCAGATATTCACCTTCAAATCGATCGTCTAGGAGAAAGTACTGGGAGAGAGGTAACAGGGGACACCCAAAGTGAAGGAGAGCAACCCACTCATAGGATTGGGGGTGTCTGGGGAAGGGACAGAGGAGAGAAACTGGGGTTCCACACTTCTCCCATGGACACTGCAATTGGAACTGTGGAAAGGCCCCTCCTCCACACAGGCTTCCTGTCTGATACAGAGAGCTGACTGGAGACTGTGCAGTAGTGTTGCTTCCCAAACCTTGGGTACTTCAGCTGCCACCATTTTGAAGTCCCAGCCTCAGAGTGCTGTGTCTACACAGAGGTCAGATCCTTTGATGCCATCTCCCCATCACCCTGCTAGGCCAGGGAGGAAATAGGGAGGCCAGGTACTCTCTTGTGCCCTGTGGGCGGGCGCTGTGTGCCCATGCCACCACCACCGGCATACCCCAGGCAGACCAGATGCCCATGGATCTGGTGTCTGCTGCCACCACCATGGTGGCCATGCCCAGCCACAACTGCTGTGGGACCTAGGTAGAACATGTACCTGCAACCCCCATCTCCCACTGCTGCCACCTAAGTAACGCCACCACCAATGGACCTAGGCAGGGAAAATGCTAATGTTGCCACTGCTGTTGTTGTCAGTTCCATCACCATTGCCACTGGTGCCAGACCTGGGCAGATCAAATGCTCAGGCCACGATGTACTAACCTCCCCGATCCCCATGGCATGCTTGCCATGCCTCGCGCACTCATGACAACCACAGAGGAAGGGGAAGACACAGGAGAGCAGCAGTGTTAAAGGCTAACAGTACATCTGCCCCCTTCTGCCTGGTCAATCATCTGGAATAGGACTCAAGGCGAAACCTTGAACCTCTCTCTTTCTTCACTGAGCAGGAACCTCTCTCTTTCTTCACTGAGCACCGCCAGAGGAGAACAAGTGTACCACAAAGGTATCTGTTTTGAGCTGAGAGAAGATATTCCAGATGAGAAGGAACCAGCATAAGAACTCAGGCAATATTAAAAAACAGACTGTTTTGACACCTCCAAAAGATCACACTAGCTTTCCAGGAATGAACTCCAACCAAAGAGAAATTGTTGAAATGTCAGATATGGAATTCAGAGTATGGATCACAAGTAAGATCAATGAGATTCATGAGAAAACCAACACAAAGAAACCAAAACAATAATTAAGGATAAAAGTGCTTTATTTATGGAACAGAACAATAGATATTCACCAGTGTAAAAACACCTGAAAGTTAAAATCCACGGCTCGTATAAAGTGTTACTTCAAGGGAGAAAACAAAGTAACTAGATATCAATCAACATGATGATCACAATAGTATTTCACAAATGAATGCTAATATTGCAAGTAGATGGACTTAAAGCGCCACTTAGCAGACACAAATTGGCAGAATGGATTTAAAAAATAAACCAAATATCTTCTGTTTCCAAGAACCCCATTTAACTTACAAAGATTCTCATAGATTCAAGATAAAGAAATGGAAAAAAATATTTCATGCAAACCAAAAGTGAGCAGGAGTAGCTAGTCTCATAAAGGATAAAATAGACTATTTTATTTATTTTTTGTAGAGACAGGGTCTTGTCTTGCTCAGGCTGGTCTTGAACTCTTGACCTCAAGCAATACTTCTGCCTTGGCCTCCCAGAGTGCTAGGATTACTGGTATGAGTCACTCTACTTGGCCTTAAAATAGACTTTAAATCAACAATTGTAAAAAAAAAATTAAAAAAGACAAAAATGGTCATTATATAATGATAAAGAGATAAATTCAACAACAAGATATAACAATCCTAGATATGTATACACCTAACACAGGAGCTCCCAGATTCATAAAATAAATATTACTATACTAATGCAAAGAAATAAATGACAATATAATAATAGCAGAGGACTTCAACATTCCACTGACAGAACTAGATAGATCACCAAGGCAGAAAATCAACAGAGAAATACTGGACTTAAGTGAGACTCTAGAACAAATGGACCTAACAGACATTTACAGAACATTCTGCTCCAAAACTGCAGAATATACATTCTTCTCATCAGCACACGGGACATTTTTCAAGGTAGATCATACATTGGGCCACAAAATAAGTCTCAAAAAATTTAATAAATTGAAATTATACCATGTATGTTCTCAGACCACAGTGGGACAAAACTGGAAATCAATTCCAAAAGGCACTCTCAAGACTACACAAATACGTGAAAATTAAATAACCTGCTGCTGAATGATCCTTGGGCCAATGATGAAATCAAGATGGGAATCAAAAATATTTTTGAGTTGAATGACAAAGACCATATAAGCTTCCAAAATCTCTGGGATATAGGAAAAACAGTGCTAACAAGGAAGTTTATAACCTTAATCAAAAAGACAAAAGCATTACAAATTAACAACCTAATGTCACATGTCAAGGAATTAGAAAAAGAATAAACCAAATCCAAAGCTAGCAGAAGAAAGGAAATAATAATGATCTGAGCAGAAATAAACCAACAGAAACCAAAAAATACAAAGGATCAACAAAATAAAAAGTTGGTACTTTCAAAAGATAAATAAAATCAATAGACCACTAGCTAAAATAATAGAAATAGAAGAGAAAGGATAAAATAAGCTCAATCTGAAATGAAAAAGGAAATATTACAACTGATACCACAGAAATACAAAATATTATCCAAAACTATTATGAAGATCTCAACCATATACAAAAATTAACTCAAGATGGATTAAAGACTTAAATGTAAGACCTGAAACCATAAAAATTCTATAAGACAACCCAATAAAAGCTTTTCTGGACATTGGCCTAAGCAAAGAATATATGACTAAGACCCCCGAAATAAATACAATAAAACCAAAATTAAGTAAATGGGATTTAATTAAACTTAAAACTTTCAGCACAGCAAAAGAAATAATCAACAGAGTAAATAGCCTACAATGTGGGAGAAAATATTCACAAACCATACATCTGGCAAAGGACTAATATCTAGAATCTACAAAGTACTCAAACAAATCAGCAAGAAAAAAACAAATGATCCTATCAAGAAGTGGGTGAAAGGCATGAACAGATTTTTTTTCAAAAGAAGATTACAAATGGCCAAAAAACATATGAAAATATGTTCAACATCACTAATCACCAGGGAAATACAAATTAAATTAAATTAAATTAAATACAAATTAAAACCACAGTCATTCTGTCAGAATGACTATTAATAGAAGTCCAAAAATAATAGTTGTTGGTGTGGTTGCAGTAAAAAGGGAACACTACACACTTTTGGTGGGAATGTGAACTAGTATAACCTCTATGGAAAACAATATGGAGGTTCCTCAAAGAACTAAAAGTAGATCTACCATTTGATGCAGCAATCCCACTACTGGGTATCTATCCAAAGGAAAAGACGTCATTTTACAAAAAAGACAGCTGTACCCGAATGTTTTTTGCATCACAAATCACAATTTAAAATATATACAATCAACCTAACTGCCCATCAACTGAGGAATAGATAAAGAAAATATACACACACCATATATATATATACATATACACACACCACACATGCACGCACACACACATCCACATACACACACAGGCATGCACCAGGAAGTACTACTCAGCCATAAAAAGGAACTTGGATGAAACTGGAGACCATTATCCTAAGTGAAGTATCTCAGGAATGGAAAAACAAATACCACATGTTCTCAGTTATAAGTGGAAGCTAAACGAGGAGTATATATGGTCACAAGTGGTGTAATGGATATTGAAAACTAAAAGAGGGAAGAATGTGAGGGGGCAAGGGATGAAAATATACCTATTGGGTACAACATACACTATTCTGGTGATGTGTATGCTGAAAGCCTTGATGTCAGCATTATACAATTCATCTATGTAATAAAATACACTTCTACCCCCTAAATCTACTAGGTAAAAAACTAAAGCCTCATTCCTGTCTGAGAGTCAAACCATCATGATAGTGGCCCTTTTCAAAAGCCTGCCACTTTCCTAAAACCTTCAGTGGCTCGCTAATGCCAAGAACATGGTCCTTAAGAGGGAGTGTACATTTCTCATGACTCTGGGAAGGAAATACTAGAACTTCTATGAATATATTTTTCTAGAAAGTGGGAAAAAGCAATCTTTACTGATAGAGCCAACATACAGATCAACAGGGACACTCATTAGTACTTATGTCAGATTGCTATGGGTCGCTTAGGGCAGGCGAGGTCTTTATAAGGTAAGGGCATAGTTCACAAGGGTTTATGATGACACCCTCTGCGCATTCATAGGCATTAGGACCTTGAGACATACTGCAGTTAGGTGGATTTGAGGTTATGCGATCAACACTATCTAAACCAGCCTCCACAGATGGAAAACTGATTTAAAGAATTTACTACTAAAAAAAAAAAATCTTGCTGATTGAAGATAATGCTTTTCTTGCAGGTATGAGTAAACAACAAGATAAAATAGAGTTGACATCACCACTAGTCTTATGCTAGTGTAAGTCCTTCTTCAGCCCCAGTACAAAGTAATAACAACAACCTAAAAAAGTATCAATAGTCTAAGTAATAAAAGAACTTAAACATATCTGATAAGGAGGCTAAAATATGTTTTACATCCTTAAGAAGTCTGCTCAAAATATATGTTTACATCCACCACAGTTAACAACAGGCCACACATCAGTATCACATGCTAAGAATATAAACTGCCTTGAAACATAATCTAGTATCTATATGACAATTAGGAACACATTTAAGACCTAAGAAGTCACCATTTCATAAAAGAAGAGATAAATAAGAATATGTATAGATTTGTCTGTGTGTGCATTTGCTGTTATTTGCATAAATAAATATTAAAATGATTTTAATTTGCATAAATAAACACTAAAAGCTAATAAAAGTTGTTTATTGTGAGGGCAAGTGGGATGAATGGATGGGTCCAGAGTGGTGGGAGACTCATCAGTTTATACCTTCTGAAATCACGGTGACTTTGGAAAAACGTGACTGTATTAACTATGCAAAATATTAAATGAAGAAATTAGCTTTGAGAACATGATGTCAAACTATAATTCTTTAGCAAAATTTACAGCCCTGTGATAATCCAGTTCTTTGCAAAATTTTACAAAAATTATTTAATAATAACAATGTATAGAAACTTCATTTGTGTTTTCTTCAAAATATGAATACAGTGGAATATGAATACAATTTAAAAATACATAAGGTGTATTTGAGATGCGTACTCAGAATTGTCACACAGACCAGTTGTATGCAGACAAAATCACTTGGTGATGACTGACCTGAAGGATTAAGTCCAAACCTTCACTGCTCTTCTAGATAGTTTCCCACATGAACTCTATGCTCCAGCCACATTCCAGCCACTCTCCCATGAAAGACTGAATTATACAAATGGACAATGGCCAGATATGTATATATTATTATAAGGACGTATATATAAGGACATACATACACATATATGTATACACACACATTATAAGGACATAAAGATATATATATATGGACAAAAATTATACATATAATTTTATATATATATATATACACACATATATACATATAAAATTTAAAAATAGGATGTTGACTCACAACCCGTAGCAAGCTTCCCAGGAAACCAACCCTTTATTTACAACCCAGGAAACTAGCCTGCTCTAAGTCAGATTTGCAGGAAGCCAGATCAGTATCTCTAGTGAAAATCTGCGAAGCTGAACACCATTTACCTATTCTATCCTCTTTTTCTTCCTTTCTCTTCCCTCCCTCCCTCCCTCTATCCCTCCCTTCTTCCTTTTTTCTCCATCCCCCTCCTTCCTTCCTTCCTTCCCTCCTTCCCTCCTTCCTTCCTTCCTTCCTTCCTTCCTTCCTTCCTTCCTTCCTTCCCTCCTTCCTTCCGTGTTTATTTCCCTTATAGAAGTATTTAGCTAGGAATTCGGCAAACTGAAGGAATAGACAATGTTAATCAAACTTGATTACATAAATATGAATTGTTAAGAATTATCCAGTTATAAATATTGAAACTCATTTGTCTATTCTCAGTATGTAGCTGGAGAATCAAACTGGGGAACTGGCTTGGATTTATGCTTTTCATTAGTTTGGGTTTTATAGGATAGTTTTATTATTTTATTGAAAATGTCCTGAAATTTCTAGAGCATTGAAGCCATGTTCATATGTAATTGCAAAAAATAATCTAGAGTTCAATGACAATTAAGAATTGTTTATATTCTTTCATTTGCAAAGATCACACAGATGTGCCTACATGTCGGTAACCTTCATATGCTTCAACACATTGAAAATTCAATCACTGATTGAATTTAAGAGAAATGTTAGGTGCTTTGTCAACCTGGAGTGAAGCATTTATTTACCTCTGGGAGAGCCTATCTGAAAAATTCCATATTCTCTAAAGGCCAAAGCTAGAAAGAATTTTAGTACATTTCCTTATATATCATGCGCAAGCTTGTGAAGTTTAATACACGTTGAGCTGACCACTTTCTTACATTCATTTTTTTGAATCTGAGCGTGGGGGTTCCACAGCATGCTAGAACAAAGCTCCTGAACAGCCTTCTAAAATTCAATCAAGAGGCTGAATACCTTTCCCCCATCGCTTTCTTCATATAACTATTGTGAAAAGACTTGAAGAGAAACCATTATATCTCCTGTATTGTAATGGTGTATTGTGCCTTGTAAATAGTAAGAATTCGATAAATGCTTATTGAACGGAATTTTCCAAAACAATAGTTACATTTATGTTTTCTTTTTTGTTAAGTATTTTAAATGTCTCTCCTGCACATTGTAACTTTGTGCTTGTTTCCCAGGACTTGGAACAGCATTTTTAGATTACAATAGCCTGGCTACATATGCAGCTTACTACATTACAAATGCAGTGTGGTTTTAGTAATATTAGCAACTTAGTATTTCCGTAGATAGATACATTGATTTAGCTTATGGGAGCTCAGTAAAGTAATTTCCTGAAACATTTTTGACCTATGTGGTATTTAAGAGCTAGGATCATGCTTCTCTACTCAATAATTGCTTTTTAAGAAAATCTCAGTCTCTAGAGATTATGAGCAGTTTACTTTGTTTTTGTTACTGAAAAACTGTGAATCACATCATTGATTGTGCTCCTTCTGATGCTATACTGTGATAATAACTATCTTGCTTTCCTTTTAATGTCAACATTTACATTCTAACTATAAAATGATATCCCATTTAATTACAATGCTAAAAATTACAGGGTAACAGATGGGTTTCTTAATGAGCATAGTGTATTAAATTTTAAACAAAAGTTGCAATTTCAGTTTTTTGGCATATGATATAATAATGAACATAGTGTGTTTCATTTATGATAACTGATTTACTAAAATATTAGAAATGACATTTTGTTAATAATTTAGAGATAAGATATATTGCACAGAAAGATAAATGCATCAGCTAAATTAAATGAATCATTAGTTTTGAAAAACTGTACTTGCATAGATCTTTTATTTTTGCCTTTGGAAATTATACATTTTCCTTATGTAGTTAGACCTCGAAAGAAAACTAACATACTAAAAGTCAATTTCTTTTCACTTGAATGTTAGTGTTAGTATTATCAATTATTGGACCATTTATGTATCTTTTATTTTTCTTTGCTTAGCAAAAGACTTTTGAGATCTTATGGCTAAAAGACAACTTATGCTTTGAGGCAGTCTGGAATATTCTGTATCCAGCTATTAACATGTAACATTTCATATTCTGTATTGTGTTCTAAGCAGCAGGAACACTGATTATAACTGTCAGCAAATAATAAATTTCTTATATTTTATTTAATATCCTCTTAGAATCACATCTTTGGCGCTCTTCCAGCCCTGGCCCCACCTTCTATAGTGACATCAACTTCAGTTATTTTCCTTCTCTGCGTCTGTACCCACAAGGCGTGAGCACTGCGGTGTCCTAGTACAGAGCCAAACAAGCCGGGGCCACCGCTGATTCCTGGGCTCTACCCGCAGGGCACTGTGGCCCTCGTGAGCACATTCCCGCTTCTGCTCTTAACTTTTCCAACAGATTTTGAATAACCTCCTTCAAGCCCTACGTCACACACCCATTTTCCCCCTCACTCCTGGCCTTTTCTTTTTACAGCCTTAACTTTTACTCTCAAAGAAAATAATGCCATATTAAATATTAGTCATTGTATTTATTATTTAATACTCTATCAGAGTGTGCCAAGAGCTTTTTTCTATGTTGTATCATTCAATCTTTTCTCAACTTAGAAAAATATAGATTATTAGTCACATTTTCCAGGTGAGGTGAGTGAGGCTGAGATAATTTAAAGGCCTCGCCCTGCATCAAGAGAGGAAGGAAGTCAGGAAGGAGGCTGGTTTTTAAAAATCAGGTCTGGCCCTTTAAACTTTCTTCAGTTTATTTTTTTGTTGTCATTGTTTTGTTTTTCTTGTTTTTGTTTCACTGCAGATGAGAGTTACTTCACCTTTCCCTCCCGGCTTGGTTGAACATACGTTTCTCTTCGTCACCTCAGCAGCTGTGCCCATCCGAGCTCTGGATTTCACTCCACACAGACCTTTCTAGGGATCTTGCCTGTTACCTTCACCTTCCTCCCTGCCAGCCCGGACTCGCTGCTCTGCTCCGTCCGATGCTGTAGCTCTCTCTCCATCCTTCCCTTCATGGCATATCATCTTCAAAGACTCTTGTACTTCTCTTCAACTACTCTTTCCTCCTCAACTCAGTTTTTATGATTCCACTCAAACGATCTGCCTGGGGCCAGGGGCCACCTCTGTGTCATATCCACTGGGTGCTTGCAGTTCTCATCTTATTTAGCCTCTCTGTGGCTTTTGGTATTCTTGATGACTTCTTCCTTGAATCTCCTCCTCCTTTGCTTTCCTGACACCATCTCCTAGTGTTCCTCCTGGCTCCCTGGGCAGTATTCTCTCTCTCCTTTACAGGCCTAAGAATGACTTGAAATTTCATGCGAAATTCTGGGTGACATTTTTCTCCTAAAAATCTCTCAAGCTTTCATTGAATTTCAAACGTGTCTGTGAACTAACAAAATTTAAACTTGTAGACTATAGTGTGTGTTAACCTGGGTGACCTCTTTCATGTCCCTGATTTCAACTGTCACTTTATGCAATTAGTGCGTGCATCTTATATCAATCATATTTCTCTCCTTGGCACAACTGTCTACTGAACATAGATGTCCCAAAGAAATCTCAAGCTGAACATGCTCCCAAAGTGAATCTATCATTTATACCATCAAAACTCCTTCTGCTCTGTTCTTTTTCTCTGATAGCATCACTAGACTGTTTTCTAAGTGACACAGGAATCACATTATACTCCTTCTCCGTCTCTCCTTCTTCTCCAAACTAGTGACCAACTTTATCAGATTCTTCTGTCTGTCTCCTCCTCCACTACCCTAGTACAGCAGCCCTTCTTACTTAGATCACTGCGATACTCCCAGCCAGCTTTGACGTCTGTGGTCTGAGTCTTCACCGGTCCTATCTGCGTGAGCAGCTCCCACCAGCACCATCTTTAGAATCAGGTCTAAAATTCAGCCCCTTTCCTTTTGTTCGAACTTCCCTGATTTTTCTCCATAGCCTTTAAGGAAAAACAATTTCAGCGCTCTATGAGAGCACTAGAGACCCAGCTGTGTACTCTCATATTCCCTAGCACACATTATGCTCTCAACTACTTGTGTTTCCTTCCATGGGCCATGTTCCTACAACAATGCATCTGTTCCCTTTGTCGTCTTAGTCTGTTTTGTGCTGTTATAACAGAATGCCTGATACCAGGTAATTTATAAAGAACAGAAATTTATTCTCTCACAGTTCTGGGGGCTGGAAAGTCCAAGACCAAGGCACCAGCATCTGGCGAGGGCCTTCTTGCTGCATCTGCACATGGCAGAAGGCAGAAGGGCAAGAGAGGGACAAATTCTGTGTTCTCACATGGCAGAGGAGCAGAAGAGCGAGAACCCACTCCCACAAGCCCTTTCTTTTTATAGCAGCATTAATCCATTCGTGAAGTGTTGGGCCCTCATGACCTGAACGTCTCCCAAAAGGCTCCACCTCCCAGTACTCTTGCCCTGGGGATTAAGTACTCGACACATTGAATTTTGGAGGGTACACATTCAAACCATAGCAGTTCTTCTGCACCTTGTCCCACTTGCCCATTCATGCTCACCTTTTTAGTAGACTCAGTTCCTGTCATCTCCTGTGCAAAATCTCCCTTATTTCTGCCAAACTTGGATTATTGCCCTGTTTTGGGTGTTGTCCTAGCACCTTTGTCTTAATGCAGTTATAGGTATTCATCACCCTTTATTGTCACTGCACCAGCATCGCATCAGTTAAGGAGTCTTTACTGCGTGTTTATTTGCGTTTCTTTCAATTAAGCT